>JUFY01025023.1:0-11294 GCA_001855655.1 Leptopilina clavipes | reverse complement strand
CTGTGAAGGAATTAATTCTTCCCATTCATTAAACTTGAGTCTTGGATTGGAGACTCGCATTCACTGTTAACATCTTTTTTCATACATATTGGTGAAAAATATGGCACTCACTTTAAAGGTCTTATAAAAAAATGGACATCTACAAATAAGGAATTAACCACAGCACTATCAAACAAGGTTTTTCTCTTCACTGAAAAGAAAATTATTTGGATCAAATAGAAATTATTTGATCCAATTAAATGATTTAATTGTCTATTATCCATTAAATCTGTATTCGAACCAAATAAATATTTACTTGAGCTAAATATTTTCTTTTATAGTGCCAAATAAATAGTCATTTGTATCAAATATGAATTACTTAAATCAAATAAATGTTTTAATTGGTATTCAATAATGTAGATTTTTTGATTCGAATAAATATTTATTTGTGCCAATAAAATATTTTTTTTAAAGTAATAAAAAATTTATTTGAACCAAGTATTTCAATATTCAACATAAGTAATTAAGTTAATTGAATCTAAAATCTCTTTAATTGCTTTAAATATTTCTTTATTGAACCCAAATACACATTTTATTTGTATCAAAAGTAAAGATTTTTTGATGCCAATAAATCTAAATTTTACTTAAATAAGAAATTATTTAATTCAAGTGAACGTCATTAAAACAAAGAAAAAAATTAATAATAAATAATAAAAATTAATAATATTGACATTTATTCCAAGTTTCTAAGACTGAATAACGCCTACACACACGTCCTACATGAACTGTAAGAATTAAATTTAAATTTTAACCCTACTGGGATAGAACCCAGAACCACGCACCTGGCACTAAGACCTAATCTAAACGCTTAACGACCACGGCTATCGAACGCACTTGTAAATTTAATTTGACCTGTCTATATAAACTGCAATTGATAAAATCATAAGTTTTTATAAAATAACTCTTATATTTTCTTATTAGTAAATATTTTATATAAATTTTCGATAATCACATAACTAAAAAATAATAATTATCAATATATTAATAATTTTTTTTAGTCCACCTAGTGATAATAAGTTTATTTCCTTTTATAATTTTAAATACTTTAAGTATTAAAAAAAATAAATTTTTTTTTAATATTTTGTTTTTAATTTTAAATAATTATTATTGTTAATTACTAACTCTTTGCAAAAAAAAAAATATTTCGGTGACATAAAAATTTTTTTTTCAAAATACCTCACTAATTTTTCGTATAAATATATTATTTATTTGATCCAAATATTTTTTATTTGTTTTTTTAAATTATTTATTTGCCGTAAATAATAAGTTATTCGTATTAAATAATTTAGTTTACTTGAATCAATAAAATAAATTAATTGTGTCAAATAATTCTTATTCATATCAAATAACCAAATATTCAATTCAAATAAAAAAATTATTGTTTCCATTAATTCATTATTTTCAATAAAATAAATTATTTCTTTGATCCAAATATTTTTTACTTGTTTTCATAAAATTATGTATTTGCACTAAATAATAAGTTATTCGTATTAAATAATTTAGTTTACTTGAATCAATAAAATAAATTAATTGTGTCAAATAATTCTTATTTATATCAAATAACCAAATATTTAAGCGAAATAAATAAATGAATAGTTTCAAATAACTTATTATTTGAGTTAAATGAATTCATTTATTAGATTCAATTAATTATTTACTTGACCCAAATAAAATTTATTTGATTCGAATAAGTGTGATTCAAATAATTCAAGTTATTTGAATCAAATACATATTTTATCGATCCAAATAAAAAATATTTGACTCAAATAAATATTTTTCAAATAATTTGAATTAATTGAATCAAATAAATTTTTTTTTCAGTGTGCAATTGCAACAAAGAAAAAATAAATTCCATTGTTATAAAATGGAATAAAAAAAGAACTTGGACGGAATAAAAATTGGAGTATTCACGGGACTGTCAGTTTTAGGAAAATTTGTTTGCTTTTGGACCTCGGTGCCAAAACAGTGCCATATGTGCGTACATTATTTAGAAGTGGCATCGTATGCGTCGCGACGCGTGGCGTCCCGCGAGACCTTTAGCCAAGGCGAGAAATGCCGTCACAGACTTTCATCTATTTGTCTGGATACGCTTGGAAGAAACACTTTCTTCAGCAAAAAGCATTTTGTATTGAAAAAAACATTTTCCATATATACTCCATATATATATATCGACTATAGGGACATTTCCTTCCAAAGGAACTATATATATAGTCTAAGGGTTCGAAAAACTTTCAGAGTCTCTCTGTTACATACTTTTTCCCCATATATACTTCTTTCGCGCCTTTTCTAACATTTAATGGCATCAAATATAACTTCACCATGGAAAATTGAATAAAAAAAAAAAAATCAAACTGATTTATCCCCGAAAGTTTTCCAAAGAAATATATTATTCCTACAACTTAGAATTCACTTATTAAATTTTCATACCTATACCTTTTCAATTTTTTGAGAAGAAAAATAAAAGCACCAAAAAAACAATTTGGAAAAATTTTCCCTCATCAGGAAATTCTATATGAGCAATTACTTGAAATTTTCTCTAATGTGCGGCAAATTCGGGCAAAGTTGTTCAGAAACTTCTAATGAAATTTAGCGGCAAAATTAATTATTTCTTTAGGCGAACAAAGACAATTATTGTTAAAGTTTTAACCAATACGGAGAGTAGAATATTGTTTCAAGAAGGGTCATTGGTCATCTTGGGGTTTACCAGTTTCTCGAGGAGGAGAGAGAGAGAGAGAGAGAGAGAGAGGGATTTTAACCCCGAAGGAGTCGACCCCCATTAGGCGAGGTTAACCGCTCGGTGCCTTCGCACTTCCGGCGGACTTTGATTGGTCTCGCAAATCCCATTAATTCCGCAAGACGCCATCGTTCATGACATTCCGTTTTCTTTTAGACGTGTTGTTGTTGTTTCAATCCCCTCTTGCTTCCGCCCTCGTCTTTTCTATCGTCACCGATACTGTTTGAAGAAAAACTAGACTTGGGGACTCGATGATGAAGAATTAAAGTTTCGAGTCTCAGTTCTCGCTCCAGAGACGATGTTACTTTCCTCGCTTCGTTGTTTCTACTACAACACTCAACCAAGAGTGCTCCCTCGAGTGATATACCTCGATTTTTCTATCCACTCCTTTTTTCCATTCTTTTTTCTTCTTTTTTTTGTCGCACAGAAAACGCTGATTTTGAGTGAATCCAAAACAAAATGATTGTTCAATGATTATTATTTTTTCAGTCAGCGATTCAGATTACCTGATGATATGTTTGCCTAAAGCAGAAAAAAATCAATAAATAGTTTTGAAATCCTCTGAATATTGAATGACAAGTGCGGGGAATTATTTACTTTTTTTTTAGATAAGCATCGTGAGTGAAATGCGCCCTGGCAGTAATGAAATTCGTTCCCCATCGAGATTCATGACTCAGTTTGAAAATTGATGGCGGCATTTGAGTAATTAATGAACCGTGTTTTTGATCAACAAAACAGGTTTTGTGGAGCATATATATATATATACAATAATTTTAATGAGAAGAGGTGAAAAGGGGGTCCAGCGACATAACACGAATAATTCGATTTGCTGTGGAAAAATTTTATATACTTTTTCAGTTTGTGCATCCTACCAATAAACGTATAATTGCCAACGAACCACGACATAATTTAATGTACCTCACTCGTCTCCGCAAAATTTTGTTTGCGAGATTTACTCAATTACTACTGCGCTATACTCGCTACTGCTTTCACTAAATTGTATGTGCGGTTTATTCAAAACGCTTTTATGAATTAAAAAACGGACATTAGTAAAACGTCACATATGTTAAAAGTCTAACTCAATTTCTTCCATGTGAAAAAATGTGGTGTATAAATATTAATAACGAAGTTATTTTTTTTTTATTCGATTCACTTTTAATTGTGTTGTAACATTTTCGTTTTCAACTGTGTGTATCGCAATATTGTGGTTGCGGGAAATCGCCACATTGTGGACGCAGTGGTCGTTAGTTGGTACTTTTTTTACGACTTGGTAACTCAAACCCAACAGTGGAAAAACAATTCCAGTCCAAGTTTTATAGTTTCTCCCACTTTGGAAGGTCGATTCAGGAGTTTCTAATTTCTTTTTACTCTGCTGAACGGGAATGTAAGAGCCTTTAAAAAATCCATTGAACACGAAAACAGATAAAATATTCACTATTTTACATTTGAGGGCGACTTGTTTAAATTTCATTTTTACTCATTACGATGAAAAATAACAGTATTGTTATCAATCAAAAACGAAAATCTCTTCAAATATTAATCGAAATGTCGCATTATTTCCAATTCCATTTTCCTTATACGAGGATAAGTCATTAGTTTCCTTTTGTTTATCCGAAAACGAAGAGAAGAGTCGTATAATGATTCGTAGAGCGTAGAAGATCGAATGAGAGGTAATGGAATCGCGTGATCCGCAAAAGCAAAGCGTTACTCACACGAATTCCCATGGGCTTATGGAATTCGGAAGAAAACCGGATAGTTGTGTGTATATATCCTGTATATCCAGTGCCAAAGAACGTTTCTCCGTCCGATTGGACTCAGTCACTGTTGCCAACTCTATTTATCAAATGTACGTTTAATTTTTTCGCAGGAACCATCGTATATCATCCCCACAGGCATGATCCGAATCTACTAGAGATATCCACTTGGGATAAACCTATATCCTGGAAAATGGAACTGTAACAACTCCAAGAAAATTTATCAAACAATAAACAACAATATTTATTATTTTATCACACTCTATATTGCAAAATCTGATCAAAGAAGAAATGAAGTGCCAAATTTTTCCAAATTTTATTATGCATCTCACCGCTTAAAGAAAAAGAGGTTTCTGGTGATTGGAGCGATATGGAAAAAATTGTAACTGAGCATAAGAAATATAGACATATATATATTTATATCACAACTATATGTATATATATCTATATAAGCGTATAAACTTGCGGCTCAGCTCCGAGAAATTATGGCTCTTGTCACGGCTGTTCATTTGTAGATGGAGTTTTTGCTCCCCGAGGAGGCTGCCCCAATCACGAGCCGCGGAAATTGCAGCAACTCACCCCCTTAGAGCCCCCCTTCTGCTTCTTCTCTTTCCCACTTCGTCTCTATATACTCTCACTCCCTTCGAACTAAAATCCACCCGTTCTCATACTGACGCCTTATCTTGAAAATCGCGGCAAATCTATTGACGTTCCTCATCCTTTTCTTTGCCACCATCCACTTGAATCCGATTCATTCTCAATTTATTGGAGAAGTTGTTGATATATTCCATCACAGGATCATCTCTCACAATATCTTAATTTCTCCATCCTGATTTTATTTCCTTTTTTTTTAAATATTATCATCATCATCATTATTTAAATAACATACTCCTAACTCTCAATTAATTCTAATTCTCAAAAAAATTAACTCTTAAATGTACTTTTATTCATAAAATATTATTGAAATGGAGTATTTTTTTATGGGAAGAGAAAAAATACCACCCGGTGTCAATACTTTCGCAGTGGGCAAACAAAAGTTAAAAGGTGGTTGCGGAAATGGCAATCACTGCTCTCGGTGCTTTTAATGTAACCTGTATTCACCTCCGCCACAAATCAGATACTTGCGTAGAGTTGCGATTATATTTTTAATTTATACATCAGATCTAGTCAGTTTATTCAACAAAAAACAAACAAACAAACCTGGAAAAGGATTTCATTTCGTATTACACATTAAATGCATTTCCGTGTAAACGTAATTTTTCTATTTTCATTTTTAAAGAGGAAAAAAAGTTTCAAACTTTTTTAGAAAAAGAAAAATTATTATTATTATTATTGAATAATAAAGGTTGAAAACGGAAGAATTGATAAAAAATCTCTCATTCCTATAATTATGATGTGTCTTGTGTGTAATTTAATAGCGAGAGAGAGAGAGAGAAAAAGGTGCGCGTGAAAAAAGCGAGTCTTTTGGTGAATCCATCACGTTGCAATAAACGAAGACATCAGTTGATGACATATTTTAATATCTTAAAAAGCAAGCAGCCTGACAAGTTCTCTCTCATTTTCTCTTGTCCTTCTCTCGCTTTTACTTCCTGGCACCTCTCTCTGTGTGGTTAAGGAATGGGTTGGATGATGGTTGGTACACCTCGACAAAAGACTACATCATGCATTATCTTTTGGTGCTTTTCCTGCTCTCGTCGAATGCTGTGAAGAGAAAAAGAAAAGGCACGAATTGTTAGGCTGACGGAACAACAGAAAAGTGGGCGTTCGTACCGAGAGACGAACCAAGTCCCCAGGTGCCAGACGAGCGATGATTAAGCTCGCATTTTAATCAAAGGATCGGAGTGAAAAGTCTTGTTGAGCCGTGAGGCAATAGGATTGCCTGCTTGATAAATCAAATCGGTTTTTCTACCGATGGTACACCGGGGATAATATATATATATTTCTTTTTTTCCATTCGTCCCAATCGCCCTCACCCGCGGTTTTCATATTCGATTTGCTGTCGGTCTTAGATTAAATTATTTTTCATATCCTTTCCTTCAATTTCCATATATACTTTTGTATAACAAATCCATGAACATCCGCATCCACCTTAATCAGAATAATCCTCACCTTCTTAAACAAACAAATTTTCTGTAGAAATGTATTTTTTGCTGAAAAACAAACAAGAACAAAACCAACAGTTTTGGAGAAAGTGCAAGAAAAATGGAAAATAGAGAAATCAACAAAGTTGGCTGTTAAACGGAAAATGAAATTTAAAAAATCGAATTCAAGAGCGAGAGGAATATAAAAGTGGAGTAAAGCATGGAATATGGAGTTGATATGAATAATTATGATCTAAAGGTCCGTTTAGCAGGAATGTGAAAGCAAATATGCAGTGCGCACAATATGAAAAGGAATTTTATGAACTGAATTATTATAACGCGTTTCAGAGCGAGCGACGAGGTTTACGACTCCCAGCCTCCTCCTAAAGCTCCGTTACGAAGCTTGCGACTTTCTTGTCAGCACAGACGCGCAAAAACATACATATATAGGTGTGAATGGTGAACGCAACGCAAAGCTCAACCGTCGCCTTAAAGTACACGAACACCCTGCCATGATCCATACATTATGCAAGGACTAATGCTGTTTTTATTCAACGGTCCCAACCATACACAACGAGTACCACCCCCGAGACACTAAACCCCCCCTCCCCTTCCCCAAGCAACGAGTTTTACGACGATATAATTTAATTTTTCAGATTTAAGGACCGACTTCAACCATTTCTCCTTCGTCCTTCACCCTTATACCTTGCTTCTTTACTGCCGAAATCTTTTGCCACGGTGACACTGAATGAGCCTCTTTTTTTTTACTTTTCTGATTAACTTTAAAGTCTAAATTTCTTAAATTTCCCCTTCAATTAAAAATTATCCACCACCTTTTCTTCGTTTTCAAAGAAAAGGTATTTTCCAATAAATGAAAAATTACAAATAAATTAAATTTTATACCTTTTTAACACTTGCGTGACTAAATTAAATATGCAATATTTTACTAAAATGAAAACGAAACTAAAATATAAAAAAGAAGTAGAAAAATAATAATTTGAAATAAAGAAATTCAGATAAAGGAAGAGAGGAATAAAAAAGAAAAACGATCAGATTGTAAAGCAAGAGAAACAAAAAAAAAATGGAAAACACATCAAAAAGTAGAAAGTGTAAAAAAAACTGTAGTAAAAATAAACTTTAAGCAAGAACAAAAGAAGACAAAGAGCAGAAAAATAATAATTTAAAATAAAGAAAAGCGGAATAAATAAAAAAGAAAAACGATCAGATTGTAAAGCAAAAAAAAAAAAAAAGTAGAAAGTGCAAAAAAAACTGTAGTAAAAATAAAGAAACTTTAAGTAAGAAAAAAAAACGAATCTTGACAAAAAAAAAATGTACATGAGGCGAGAAATATAAAAATTGTGTACTTGATTGAAAATAAGTGGAAATGCAATTTTTTGGTGAGTCTTGGATAAAAATGAAGTATAAAAAGCACCTTTTAAAAGTACTAAAAGAAGAGGGTCGAAGATGAGACCAAGGTTCTCAAAGGAGACATACCATGGATGATATTTTATTCTTACCCCGAACCACCTCACGACATCCGTCGGACTCAGTTTCCCCCTGTCGACCTTTGCAAGTCCTTGATGCCGTTCCTCGACTTGGCGTACCACCAGCACCGTAAGCGAAGCCCTGGTCTGATGGATTTCACGACTCCATTGGGTCCCTTCAATTCCTCTCTTCTCTACTTGCTGGTGCTTTCCTACACTTTTACACGTACGCACTCTCTCACTCTCGTTCGTGATCCTTTTCTCTCTCTCTATTATACCACTCGACGAGGATTACGCACCATGGATGGCTAACCACCTGCAAATTATCGTTCAACAATAAATTTTTGGTAATAAATATGTTTTTAACGTATTTCTTAAGGAAAAAAACTTAGGAGAAAAAGGATCTAAAAGACATGTATGTATAGGTATAATTTATGCCTTTTACTTCATTGTCCTATTCGAAAGCTGAAAGCAGATTTGTTATATATTATTATCAAATATTCACAATATAGTAATTATGTACAATTAAAAGTATACCATTGTTTGCCATTGTTTCGTCAGAATTCGATACGCCGCGAAGTGGTTCATGAAAAGCTCATTGTCATTGTTTCCGCCATTTTATCTGTAACCGGTATGCCCGGTATTCATCAACGAAGCACACGCATTTTGACAAATTTCGTACGCTCCCGGACTCGATTTTCAATAAAAAACGATGGCTTTATATTAATCACTAATTAACGATCGCGATTTACGATTATTCGAACACTCCCGATTCCCGAAACGCGCGAAACTTTTTCTCGATTAACGCGAAAATGCGTGGCGAAGAAGGCGGAAAACGTCACATTAGGTTAGGCACTTGGCTGTGAGTCTACAGTACGCAGTGTGGCCAACCATTTATACATTATAGTTACTATCACCGCCGCAGTAGCGTGACCGCCGTGTTCTGAATAACAGCGCGCCATATTCAAAAAATGTATCATTAATTTAATACTGATTGGTTGCCCACAATGTGATTAATTGTCAACAACCAATCAAATTTCTGTATTTCGGAAAAAGCGCAAAGTAAAAAGGATATCTTACCGACTGTGTAAATTCTCCATTAAAATTTCATGTGTGTGTTCGTTCAGTGTTCGTGTGAAATTTTAATCCAAAATGGCTATAATTTAATTAAAGGTGATTTATTTACTCTTATTTGTTCGTATATCGGAATCTAAAAGTATAATATAATATATTAAATAATAATTTCGAGTTTATAATTCGTCATTTGTTTTGATGTGCATAAGCTTTTTTTCCCGTAAATTATTTTGATTTTATTCAATATTTGTGTACTTATTTTACTGAAATTTTAATTCAGATTTTCAAATAATGATATTTTTGTTTACATTTACTTTACAAGAAATACATTCCGATTAAAGGCTTTATAAATTTTTGGTTTAGAATTATTTTTAATTTGCCACTAAAATATAGGTTATGTTCGCCTTATGTTTCTTTTGTTTTAGCGGTTTTTGCCATTTCTTGATTAAAGTAATTTTTTACTTTTAAACGCCAATCGAATTTTAAATATTAATATTATTTAAAACTATAATAAATACTCAGTGACATTAGAATTTCTCTGTCTACAAGAAATACAATACATCAAAACAAAGGACTCGTATAGTTTCGCGAGTGTTTGAATATTTTAATCGCGATCGTTAATGGAAAAAAAGTATATATTTTTCTCAATTTAAACGCGATTTCGTGAGTTTTCGGAATTTTTAAATCGCGTGTGATTTTTTGGAAATGATTTCGGTGCAGAGCAGAGCAGCAGCAACGTGGGAAATTGAATCAAACTCTGGAAAATAATGGTAAGATTTAAGAAATTTTTTTAACGTAATTTTAATATTTATTCTGTAAAAGAGTATTTAAAATGATTTCAAATGATTTAAATTAACTGTTTAATATGTATAAAAATATTTTAATATTGAATTTCCAAACGGAATATTTTTTAAAAGTTTAAAAGAATTTCCATGAAATTGAATGAATTATTCAAAATTGAAAAACTATTTTACGGTAATGGACGCAAATCCGCAACGAAAGTTATAAAGCATCCGAGAAGGGTGGGATCACAATCTTAAATTCAAAGAACGATATAAAACCTTCTTCCCCCTTCCTCCCGAAGTGACAAATCCATCGGTCGTATACTTCGGAATTTTCAATTATAGCGTAAATAAAATACGATCGGCCGCGGCAGAAGAAGTCAAAAATTGACTGGTGTGCGTAGTTTTCTTTTCAGTTTCCTTATAAATAGAATTCCTATAAAAAAATATATTTCATTTTCTATTTTTGTCCTGGAAAAACTCAATTTTCTTCTATTTTGATTGCAGGTAATATAAAATCTATTGCAGTTCTTGAAATTTTAACCTGATGTGAATCATCTTGAATTCGAATGATATGGGAAGTGCGATGGTTTCAAAATACGTATAGGACGATAGTGTATATTAGAAAGTTGGAGGAGGAGAGAACGCTCAAGTTTTTAATATTCGTCGTAAACAGGCACTGTCCGCCTCTGGGACCAAGTTTGAATTAGCGGAGACATATTCATACGAGGAGTTTGCATCGAGGGTCGCTCCTCGGAGGGCACTCCGTCATCTCACTGCTCTTCTCGCTTGCCAGGGCCTCGTCGCGTGGACGCCCTGAGGGAGAGGAATGAGCGAGATAGCCGCTCATTAATTAAGTCTTTTTGCAGACTGACCCTCACAAGTGCCACTGAGAAAGAGAGGTAGAGAAATTGCTTAAAAACCCACCTATGTCTCATACTTGACAATATTACTTCAACTACCTCATAATTTTTTGCCTCCCTCCTTTCCCGTAACTACGCAAATACGCCGCAGAATATGTCACCAAAAAGCTCACCAAATTCTATTTTATCTCCCCGACAAATTAATTTTCTTCTCTAATTACAGAATATGCTGTCAAATTTTACATCTTGTATTTGTAAATTGATCATTTGCCAATTTTTCCGTTCATCATTTATATAAAAATCAAATCATGATACTTTGCAACACCAGCGGCGACGAAAGTGCGCGGAATTACATCCTACATCGTATTTGTCGACTCGTGGGGAGCAAACTTTAATCAAGGGTCGGTCGGGTCATGAAATAAAGAGACCAAGAGGTGGAGGGAGAAGGGACCAAAAAAAAAAAGAAGTAAAGAAGCGCAAACA
>JUFY01025004.1:2836-25848 GCA_001855655.1 Leptopilina clavipes | reverse complement strand
TCAAATAAATTTTATTTGAGTCAATTAAATGGTATTTGACTCAAATACAGAAATTATTGATTCAATTTAGATTATTTGATTTAATAAAAATTATTTGTTCAAGTAAATATTTATTTGATAATAGACAAGTAATTCATTATTTGAATCAAATAAATATTTTTTTCAGTGTATGTCAAAGCTAATCAAAAGAAAATTTATTATCTATTTCCTCCAACCCGTCTGACCAAACTCTACACTTTCTACTTAACTCTACTACAAAAAATTGTAAACTTTCCAGTATTTAATTTTATTTCCGAATAAATTTTTCGTTTATCGTAATAATTAAAATTAAGACTCTGATGCCAGTTAGATTTCTAAAATGCATTAATTTAATTTTTGTAATTTTAGTCATATTATTTGCATTAATTTTTATGAATAAAAAATGTAAATATCAAATAAAAAAATTTTTTCTCTCAAAAAAAAATTTTTTATTGCTGAATTGGTAACGCACATGAGTTATATTAGCAATACATAAAATAAAATTGACTTTTAAAGTATATATATATTACTGCCAACATAAAGTGAATAAATTGAAAATAAATTTATAATGAGAATTCGATATTTGGTTATTTCATTAAATTGACAAAGACTATAATCTGCAAAATGAAAAATTAATGCAGAATAGAAAAGGAAAATCAACACTTATTAAATCACGATTACTTAAGGATCGTGAGTAATAAAAAAACATTTTTAAATATCATTGTCGTTTTTATAAAAAAAAAAAAAATTAAAGAGAAAGTAGAGAGTTTGTTTCTATATTGACATTTGGAGATATATATAGGCGCATTAGAAGAAATAATTTGGACGACGGTCGGGTTAAATTGCTCGAGGTAAGAGCCACAATTGTTCTTCAAATGATTAATCAGCCGGAAGGTGCCTATTGGATTGGTTTGCTTGGTTATCTGCCAGTTTATCAACCCCCTACGAACCATCGACCTTCACTGATCCTAAAGCAATCCGTCCATTTCACCTAAATTGCTTCTGATTCTATCTTAAACCACATAGCATATCCCTTTTTTCCTCCTCCCTTCAATGACAATTTTTAACATTCATATTTTCAATTCCATTTTTTTTATGTCAAATAATTTTAATATTTCTTCTTAATAAATATTGTAAATCATGATTTGGATTTTTTTCTGAAAATTTTTCACTGGGAAAAATTAAATTAAATTTTCAATTTAATTAAATTTTAATTTAATACAATTTTTTAATTTGTAATTCTATTCTTTTACTCTATTGGAATTGATTTCTACTTTCCAAAACGTGGTACAATATTGGCCTAATCTTGGTAACCTGGTTCTCAAGATTAGTCCAATTTTACTTCAATCGTAATTTTCCCAGTGGGAATGAAACTGGACTGTCGTTAAAATCAAATAGCAAACGAATGGTCCTGTTTAAATACTTGTCTGAATATTGTACTTCCCTTTCTCTCTCTTTGTCTCTCTCTCTTTATCTTTCTCTCTGAGGCATCATTAACCACTGAGCCATCTTCTGACTACGCCCAGTCTATTCGACCTAACGTTTTAATTTCTCTCTCTCTCTCTCTCTCTCTCTCTCTTTCTCTCTCATTTGCCATGTCTCGAAAAAATTCTATTTTCGGGGGACACTTATTACTTCCTTTTTTTTCCTCTCAAGCTGCGAGCAGCATTCTCAGTAATGGAATGAGACTATCTTCTATACGAGCGTCAGGAAAAAGTGTTAAGAAAAAAAAGGAAACTAAAATTGTGGATTCAACACAATCAAGGTATTTTAAATGAAAGGACTTATGATAATCCTTTTTTGTATATATGTATAATATGTATCCAAGTTGGAGGAATTTAATAAACGAGAAAAGTATCAAATGGATGAAATGGATAAAATGGATAAAATGGATAAAATAGAAAATGTATATAATTAAACTCGAGAAACTAAAAGTTTACGTATTATTTCACTATCGCAGATTTTTCCAGAGATAAATTTCTCCATACTGAAAAATTATATATTCTCCCACCATCAAGCGAATTGATTCAAAAAGTCAAAAAAAAATTAACACAAAAGCGTTATTTTTACAATAAGAATAAAAAAAGTATTTCTTAAAAAATAAAATAAATAAAATTAACATATAAAAAGATTAAAAATAATTTTATATAATTCATATAATTCTTAATTTCGAACCTTATAAATGCAGTTTTCATTGAATGAATAATTGTAAGAACGACCAACCTATGTGTCTGAATTCTAATTAGGGTCCTGTTCATAAATTGCATGAACCGTCATGGGGGAGTGGGGTGGGAGTGGTCAACATGAACTTTACGATATGATAGTTTAAAGATATAAAGGAAAGTTATTTCTCCAAAAAAAAAGTGTTGTTAATTTTCCCCTGACTTGTAACATTTTTTTAAATTTGCATTTTTACGTTTTTGAATCAAAGTAGAAATAACAGAATTTAGTCAGACAAATGAAAGAAAAGTAGTTAAAACTTTCGAGTAAATGCTTCTAATTGGCAAATTCACTGAAGTTTAGTGGAAAATACAGTGTTTGGTCAGACGGATCGATGTTATCATTTCACAGCCGAACAATCGGTGCTACTAAGTAGAAGAGACAATGTTAGGTCAGACATAACTTGAATATAGATTATTCTCTATATGAAACTGCATTATATTTTGTTCGAGATTTATAATATGTCCTCTCTAAAAATGGAATTTTCATTTCTTTTTTCTATTTTTACATCTTCTCATAAATATGTATAAGATGCACAAGGAAAGTCAATTTAAGTCCTGTCAATCTGATGAATTATTATTATTGAAATATCAAGTAAAAAATTTCGCACTTATTTTTCAAAGTTAGTCTTTTCTTTTCTTTTCTACTTTCTAAATTAACTAATTAACTCTTGAAGGATTTTCAATTCTAACGTTAAAAAATTATTTTCCTTCAATATCAAACTCCAAAGAAATAATTCAAATAGATTGTTAAACTATAATTTTAAACAAATATTTATTTATTTCAAATTAATATTTCAAACAAAACTTATTCACATCAAATAAATATATTTAATATATTTAAACTTTACTTGAATTATCAAATTTTTTCAGTTCAATTTTTTCTCGAAAGTAATTTATTTTCTATTTATGAAAAATCCATGAATGAATTTTTCAAGATTCATCAATTAATAATCCTATAATTAAGTGGAAATTTCCGCTTTTCAAATCAAATGAAGCAAAAAAAAAAAAACACTGACCTGCTTCCTTTTCCCCAGAAACTGCTTAAAATATCATTAGAATTAAATTCACGAATTCGGGTTAGATTTTCGGTTTACAGAAATTCCCACACGGAAATTCATTGAGTGATATTCAATATAAATCTGGTCAAATGCCAGTTATAAATTAGAATCGAAAATTTGGACGCAAATCAATTTTCAATTTGGATCAAAATTTTGAAACACAAGTTCAATTTAACGTTATTTGTCATTTCTCCCTCTATCAAAAATTCACAAATATTCAATAAATGTGAATATAAAAATTCCTGTCAAAAAAATATTTATTATATTATCATTTTAATTTTTTCTAAAAATAGAGAAAAAAAATCTTTTTTTTTTTACACCCAACAATATAACTCGCTGAAAAGAGCTATTAAAAGCTATGTCATAAATGTTGATGCACTGCTTTTGGGATTATACAAAAACCCATTGATCCATGTTTCTCATGGCGCTCATAAATTTAAATTCTATATCCAAACTTCGAGTAAATAAACATCGGGATCGCTATATATATATATACAATATAAAAGTAAATATTAACATAATATATCCAACTAAATCTTTTAAATGAAAATGAATTTTTCAATTTTATAAAAAATATTTTTTCACATTTAAATTAAAAAATAAAAAACGATTTTTTTAACTTGTGAAAAAAAATGTTGTAGCAGTGTTCTGTGAGATATAATAATTTGAAATCATTATTTTAGTAGTGTATGTCAGTATTTAGTCAGACATATTAATAACATGAAATCTTTTTTTCAGTAGTATAGGTCAATTTTAGGTCAGGCAAAACAATCAATTAAAATATCAGTAGTATAAGTCAGCGTACAGTCAGACATAATAAGTTGAAATCTTCGTTTCATTATTATTATAACTAAGTCTTCAGTCGGAAATAATAATTTGAAATATAAATGTCAGTAGTATAAGTCAATCTTCAGTCAGACATAAGACTTGAAATCTTCGTCTCTCAATTAGTAAAATAACCAAGTTTTTAGTCAGAAATATTAATTGAAAATATAAATGTCAGTAGTATAAGTCCATCTTAGTCAGAGAAAATTTAAAATATCAGTAGTATAAGTCAGTCTTTAGTCAGACAAAGAAGAAAATTTTTAATATCAGTAGTATAAGTCAATCTCCAGTCAGACAAAATGGTAAATTTTAATTATCAGTAGTATAAGTCAGCCTTTAGTCAGAGAAAATTTAAAATATCAGTAGTATTAGTCAGTCTTTAGTCAGACAAAGAAGAAAATTTAAAAACATCAGTAGTATAAGTCAATCTCCAGTCAGACAAAATCGTAAATTTTAATTATCTGTAGTTTAAGTCAATCTTCAGTTAGAGAAAATTTGAAATGTATGTAGTATAAGTCAGTCTTTAGTCAGACAAAGAAAAAAATTAAAATATCAATAGTATAAGTCAATCCCCAGTCAGACAAAATAGTAAATTTTAATTATCAGTAGTATAAGTCTGCCTTTAGTCAGAGAAAATTTAAAATATCAGTAGTATTAGTCAGTCTTTAGTCAGACAAAGAAGAAAATTTATAATATCAGTAATGTAAGTCAATCTCCAGTCAGACAAAGTAGTAAATTTTAATTATCAGTAGTCAATCTGAAGTCAGACTGAAGTCAATCTTCAGTCAGGCATAATAACAAAAATCTGCGTCTCAGTAGTATAAGTCAATGGTCAGTGAGACAAAACTGTTAGTTTTAAATATCAGTAGTATAAGTCAGTCGGACAAAACGACCAATTTAATATACGAGTAATATAAGTCAGTCTCGAGTCAGACATAATAATGAATGACGAATTGAAATGGAAAAAAATTGTAAATTAAATAGAGAATTTATATTTTTGTTACCTTCTGAAGTCGCGACTCCAGCATGCGTAGATCACAGGGTTCATTCCACTGTTGATCCATCCTAACCACGTGACAGCGGCGGAAACAATTTCCTCTTGCCAAATGCACTTGCTGCAAAATCCCGACCACAAATTAACAACAAAAAATGGCAGCCAACAAATAATGAACACACCCATAACAATGCCAAGTGTCTTTGCAGCTTTCTTCTCCTTGGCGAATTTCGCCAATTTTCTCGAGAGTGAAAAATTCTTGCCAATATTTTGCTTATTATTTAAACGTGCCGATGGCAACCTCGTCAGTCCATTATTATGTAATGCCGTTAGTGGCTCTTCTAAATCCTGTAAATCCTCAGGCGTGCTCGATGCCGTGCGAAATAAATGCCTTGCATCAACATTCGTTCCACCACCACCACCACGATGTATTCTCAATGTCAATTCCAATTCACCCGACGCCATCATCACTTGTTTCGTGCCCAATTTAAGACTCCTTGTTTGTATGACCGCGGCACGATATATCCTATAATAAGTGAACACCATAACAAACAATGGCAAATAAAAACTAATTGTCGACGAGAATATCAAATAGCCCAAATGCTCCGTAAATGGACATTTGTCCTTTGGCACTTCCTCAGTTCTCACTGCACGCCACCATGCAATCGCCGGAAATGAAATTGCACTCGAGCATATCCAGACAATTGCAATTAATATTGCCGCTCTTCTTCGACTCATACGCGTTGGATATGTGAATGGATCAGTTATTGCCCAATAACGATCTAAACTAATCACGCACAAATTAAGAATTGACGCGGTTGAAAATAAAACGTCAAGCGAACGCCACACGTCACACCAATCAATTGTGAATAGCCATCGATTTTCAAGTACTTCATAAATTGCACTAAATGGCATAACCACCAATCCAACGAGACAATCGGCGAATGCAAGCGATGTGACAAAATAATTTGTCGCCGTATGCAGATAACGTTCCCTTATAACGGCCAATATTACCAGAGTATTACCGAAAACTGTTGCCACTGAAAATAGAAGTAACACCACAGCTAAACCTGCACGATCTGTCGCTAAATCCCATAAATTATCATCGCCAGAATTCCATGGTGTGCCATTTATGTTGAAACTTGTGCTATTGTAGAAACTTCGATTTAGATTGAGTTCATTTGATATTGATGCCTCTTGGTCGAATCCTCCGAGAAAATAGACCTCACTCTCATTCATCTTAGTTGTGAATCTTCCTCGTGAGGCCGTTCGATCTGCTGATCGAGCTCCCCTTACGTTACACCTTTTCACACCCTCCACGATTTTATTCTTCCTCGATATTCCCCTGCACTTAATGATTTTTCAATCAGTGATTCGATCACTGATTTTCTCTCCTCCACTCGTTTTCGTGCTCTCTTCTGTTTTCGCATTGTTTCTCAATTTCAGTTTTTCCCTCTCCACCTCCAAATCCAATATTTCCACTTGTTTTTTTTCTTCAAATTAAACAATCAATTTTATTTGATTTTCAATTATTTCTTCGCCTCAAAAATTCTCCAACTTAAAAATATATCTCCTTGGTAACCTTGGTTTAAAAGTTTTTTGGTTTCAGTACTTCTTTGGTTTAAAAGTATTTTTGGTTTTAGTATTTCTTTAATTTAAAAGTTTTTTGCTTTTAGTATTTCTTTGATTTAAAAGTTTTTTTTATTTAAAAGTATTTCCGTCAGTTAAATATTATTTCTATCAGTTCAAAGAAAATTTTCAGTTCAAAAGTATTTCCTTCAGTTAAAAAGAATTTTTTATTCCAAATTATTTTTCAGTTCTGTATTCTTTAATTCAAAATGATTTTTCAGTTCTATATTTTTCAATTCAAAAGTATTTTTCAGTTCTATTTTTTTATTTCAAAAGTATTTTTCAGTTCTATATTTTTTTTTCAATTAAAAAGTACTTTTTGCCTTGGAAATACGTTTTTCGATTAAAAGTATTTTTTCCGTTTAGAAGTATTTATAGTTCAAGTGTTGTTTCAATGAAAAGAATTTTTTTTCCAGAAAAAGATTATTAGTAACCAAAATAATTTTTTTCTCCGAACATAGGTTTGCGTTAAACTTCTTTTTTAGTCGAAAGTATTTTTTTTAAACACAATTTCTATCGTTTAATAGAAGACGTTTTAATTTTTTCCCCCAAGAAAATTACGTTATATGAATTTTCACTTTCAATGTTTTAATTATTTAAATATTATGAACTTTTTATAAATTTTAATAATAAACATTTCTCTAATCTAATATACGAAAATAATCTTCTTTCTAGAATAAAAATTAATACAACACTTTCATTTTAGTATAAAATTTACATTATAGCAGAAACAAAAGACCAATAGTTAATTATTGGTAAAAACATTTTTTAAGCAACAAATTAAATCTTAATAATATTTTTAAATATTCGTGAATATTTATGAATGTAAATAACTTTTTATATAAAATTAAGTAATCTTTTTATAATTAACAATTTTTTTGTAGATTTAAATAATGTAATTAAATTATTGTAAATAAATTATTGTAATTAAAAATATTTTTGAATTTAAAAAATATTTTCGAACGTTTTAAAATTTAGAAAATTTTCTCCTAAGTGGATAATTTTTTTTTTCGTCTTCTTTATTTGAAAACAATTTGTTAATACTTTGAACGTGTTTTTAAATCAGAATGTTAAAATTGAATCTTGAATTTATTGTGATTTAAGTAATGTGATGACAAAAATTCACTCTATTTTTGCCATGTTCAACTTTTTGATAAACGATTTTGATATTCACTGAATGAAGCACACTCACTCGCATTTTTACACAATTGTTGTGTAGGTGGTGATGGTGGTGGTGGTGGTAGCGTCGGCATAGCTTTATATCACACACTTCCGGCTTCGTAAGGGCATGACGAGGGTATAAAATTCCGCTATAACCTGAAACACAGAAAGTGCTTGTTTAATTTAATGCAGAGAGAAAAAGATTTTGCTTATACGAGTAACAAAATTTATGTTTGCTTAACCACACAATTTTTTTTTTTCTATTTTTATTTCTACACAAACAACAAAATTGTTTCCTTCTCACAATTTTTGTTTCATGTGTTCTCTTTGCGACACATTCAAACAAAAATATATTTTATTTTTCAAAAATGTATATTGAGTAATTGAAAAATATTTTCAAACAAATTTTAATTCTTTTGTAAACAAAATTATCAAATAAAAAAAAGGTGAAGAAAATATTTGCTTTACATAGATTATTATATTATTGAATTGCGGTATAATAAAATGCGGTATAAAGAAATAATTTTTTTATAAGTCATTTTATAGAACGGAGAAAAAAACTTCTTATACTTTCATTGCAGAGTTCAAAAAAAATTTTTTGCATCAAAAGCTCTCCTTTTATGGCAAAGGAATACTTTTCTCATCACTTTGCCTTAAAATGATATCCATTTGAGTCAAAAAGTTTAAAGACGATTCTCTTATTCCAAGGATACCAGTTGCACTCAAGTGCACTTTATGTTCATAGAAAAAAAATTTTTAACTCCTCACGCGTATATATAAAAAATATTAATTTCAACAAATCTTAAATTTAATTCGCCTGAAAAATGCATTTAATTCAGTAATAATAATAACAGTGGCAGTAAAAATAATAATATTAATAAAAATAGTAATAGGCATAATAATAATAAAAGAATAAATAAAAATAAATTCCAATTTTATTATTTGCTTTCTGTTATAAAGCGTAAAAAAAAATTATTATTACAATATCAATTAAGTATATTGATAAAATAATTTTCCCTTTTATTTTATTTTTATTCTCAATAACTAAAATTTTTTATTTTAAGAAAATTAAAAATATATATTACATAGAAAGAAAGTTAAATTTATTCTATACGCGAACAAACACCTGCCTAGATAAAGGTAGATCATTAATATTGATACTTTTGACATTTATTTATTTATCAAACAACGGTTGCACTAATATTTACGATCGCTATATGTACAAACAGTACGATTCTATGAAATAACGGTTCATTCGTGAAAATTAATCCCATATTCCATGCATAATAAAATTGTTTGATAAAACTTTTGCATTATTTCACTTAATTATATATAAACAAATTATATGTAATAATATATCTCTCGAATATATAAACAAATTATATGTAATAATATACCTCTCGAATAATGTAACATATTTAACCAGATAAAACATGTCGTTTTTGCAAATAAATAAATAAATTTTCTCAAACATTCCAAAACATTATGTGAATTGTTTACATTCATTTTGACGTTTAACTGGCATTGCTTTATATGCAAATTACCCACCAAAGCTATGCAGATTTATTAGTATTTTATTCATTTCAAGAATTTCATGTATCTCTCTCTCTCTCTCTCTCTCTTAGAATAAATGTATATTCCAAAGACTGAATTGTAGGCACAAAAACGAATCACTCTATATTTAGTAGTTGTTAACAAGAAAAAAAAAATTTACGTTTTATAAATATCAAAAATAAATAAATTTTACGTCTATTAAAAAGAAAAGAAAACAGTGTGAAAATTTTAACGCAAATCCTATTAAATTTTATTTTATCGCAAGTGTATTTTTTTTTTTGGATAAATAAAAAAAAGTAGTCAATGAAAAGCATAAAATCTGCATGACATTATTTGTAACGACATTAAGCATAAAAGTTCCATATTTACAACACACGTTCGATTGTCCATTAACCTACATTGACCTCAAATATTTCTGCTCTTGTTATACAAATTTCATTTCATTTTTTAAATCTTCTTGTGTAAACGAAAATTTTAATAATAAATTTATCAAACGTTCAGAATTAAAAAACAAATTCCTATTTTCCTGTTTCCATCGACAAAAATAACATCAAAACTTAAATTCTGATAAAATCCATTAATATCCATAATTGAAGTGAAAATGTATAAGTGATCATAAATCCTTCAACACGTTTAATTAATCATGAACCGAAAATTTTTCAAACTTTCTGTTCAACTCTTAATAAACAGTTCAATCAATCACAACAATAATATTTTCATTAATTTCCTCCAACTAAATTCCAATGAAAAAAGAATCTTTCAAGCGAATAAAATTTATTCTATATTAATTATTTCTTTTTCAATTCATCGATTTTAAATTGTAAATTAATCATTTTTTTTAAAGAAACAAAATTTGCCACATGAAAAAATTTGAATACCTTGTAATAATTTTTCCCAAAACCTCTTTTTTTTTAACTACTGTAAATTCTCCTTTTTTTTATTTTCACTAAAAGCAAATAGTTTTTCACATGACAATTGTTTTAATTTCCGCATGTTAATTAAAAACAAAACCTGTCGAGACCAACGAAACAAACGAGATTAACGTAAAATCAATGGACTTTTCAATCGCGATCCTTTTATTATTATTATCATTATTGTTCTCATTCGCAAATATTATGTGCTAGTAAATTAATTCATATATGATTATTGTACTATTGTGATCACAAAGCCATCACATGACATTTGTGGAACGAAAGAGTTACAACTCTTGCGAAACGACAGGAGCATTCATTATCAGAGAGAGAAAGAGATGTCTAATAAATTTTCTCCCGATTACGTGTTATAATATAGTACAACAGGGTGAAAAGTTATGACGATAGACAGAGTGTTGAATTTCAGTGTTGAAGAGAGACAGAGAGAGAGAGAGAGAGAAGAGAGTGTTTATAGTCATATTGTATCGACTCTGGCGCCAAGTTTTCCCAAGCTCGCATCATCTTTTCTCCTATATAGTTTTCTCGCGTACAAAACTCGATGATAAATATCATTCCGTGGAAAACAGCCCTCAAGGGCAATCACATACAGTGTGGTGATTGCTTCCTTCAACTTGAGAACCGAAATGCCGCGCTGTCTAAAACTTTGAAATGAACTTTACTATCTTGATTGATGCAATGGCAAATGGCTTTGAATTCCCTGAGGTTTTAAGTTTCAACCGTTTCTAAAAGGAACTTCAATTAAATTCCCCTTATCGATTGAATCAAACTGATTTTATTCATTTTATATCCTCTGTAATTAATTCTATTCGCTCAATTACATTGTTCTGCATAATGAGGCACAAAAAAATAATAGAAAAAAAAAAAGATGAAAATTCCTCAAGTTTTATCCCCCTTTACCTTTCAAATTCACGCAGTGTCAAATATTAATCTAATTAAAAAATTCTGTTCAAATTAAATAATAATTATAAAAACATTTTTAAATTAAAGTCAAAGTCTACTTTATAGTCTTTAAATTGAAATATTTGTCTCAGTGGTAAAAGTCCGTTTAGGTCAGACAAAAGTCATTTTCAAAAAATTTTCAATGTCAGTAGTATAAGTCAGACTTCAGTCAGACAAAACGAACAATTTTAAATGATTTTAAATGATTTTAAATATCAGTAGTTTAAGCATTTTTTGGTCAGACAGAAGAACTTGAAATCTTTGTCTCTGTAGTTTAAGTCAATCTTCAGTCAGACATAATTATAATACTTTGTTAGTAGTGTAAGTCAGCCTTCAGTCAGACATAACTATAATACTTCGTCGGTAGTATATGTCAGTCTTGAGTCAGTTATAATAATTCTCTTCTCAGTAGTATTAGTAAATCTTCAGTCAAACTTTATAATTTGTTTCTCAGTAGTATAAGTAAATTTTCAGTCAGACATAATAACTAGAAATTTTTGGTATAAGTCAGTCTTCAGTCAGTCTTATAAATTAAAAAATTTAAATTTAAATAAATTGAAAAATTAAATTGAAAAATATCAGTAGTATAAGTCAGCCTTTAGTCAGACAAAAGACTTTTAATAAAAACTATCAGTAGTATAGGTCAGTCCTTAATCAGACAAAAGGACCAATTTTAAACAATTTTATAAAATCAGTAGTTTAAGTCAATCTTTAGTCAGACATAACTATAATACTTTGTCAGTAGTATATGTCAGCCTTGAGTCAGATATAATAATTCTCTTCTCAGTAGTATTAGTAAATCTTCAGTCAAAAATTATAATTTGTTTCTCAGTAGTATAAGTAAATCTTCAGTCAGACATAACAACTAGAAATCTTTGTCAGTAGTATAAGTCAGTCTTCAATCAGACAAAATGATCAATTTTAAACAATTGACAACAATTTTACAATTAAGTAGTATAAGTCAATATTCAGTCCGACAAAACAATCAATTTGAAGCAATTTGAAATACCAGCAGTATAAGTTAGTCTTCTGATAGACATAATAATTTTAAATCTTCCAATTAGTTGTATAAGTCAGCGAAAAATGTCGCGAAATTTAAATTCTGTCGGTATTTATGTTAATTTTTCAATTTTGAAGAAGAATGACATGAGGTATTGAAAAAATTAGAGAGATCAATTGCAGATTGATAGATAAAAGAATTAATTAATTAATTAATTAATTGGCTAGTAAATTTTCTAAAAAAGGATAAAAATAGTGAAATATTGTAATGTTAATGCCAATGACCCACGACGATGAAAGTATCGCTTTTAAAAAAGTAATTATTATTACGAAAAGGGAGAAGAAAGGGATGACGATGATGATGAGGCAGCGGAGAAAAGAGTAAAACCGCGGTTGAGAGGACGTTTTACCAAAAGGTTAGGCGTCGAAGCAAGAGAATTGAACGGGCGATCAAGCTTTTCATCCATGTTCCGGGCGAATGTTTACCGTTCCTTGATCAAAGCAGATTCGATCGAGTCAGCCTGTGGCACACTAGCTTCCGAAGTGGGATTGATTCTCTTTTACACTAACAGCCACGGCGCCACCTCGTCCCTTTTGCTTTACATTCAACGTGTGTATATATCCCCACAACATACATCAACTTCAACATCTACATACAAGGTCAATTTGACGAAATGCCGCCGCGTCTCAACCAGGTTTCGCTTCTAACACAATTCACACTCAATGCATCTCCCTGCAAATAGCACTTTTATCCCGTCTTTCTCTCTCTCTCTCTCTTTTTTTTCTCTCTTTTTCTCTTACACCCTCTTATAAAATCGAACTTTCCTTCAACTTTCTCTCGTATTTGTTTACAATTACCATCTATTTTCATACTTCCACTAACTTTTATTTTTACACACTTTCATTGAAAAGTGAAAAATGTTTACCTTCTTTTTTTACAGGTAAACATTCTTTTTTTTCTACTGTTAAAAAGAAAAAAAAATTATTTTCCAAACAAAATGTATATAAATAAACATTTCTGTATTCTAAACGAAAAAAAAATTTGACTTGAATGAATGATAAAATATTCCACTCAATGAAATAAATGTTTCACTTAATTGCAAACAAGTGTATTTTCCTTATAATTGTAACTTATTTTCTACCTTTAGAACTAAATGTCAACACAATCTTGAAATTAATGAAAGGTACAAAGTAATCTTTTTCTAACTTTAGATTTTCTAGGTTAACTTTTTTTTCTTACTAACATTCGCAAACTGTTTATAATTAAATTTAAAGCGAAAAGTTTGGAAAAAGAACGATTCTTCTGTCTCTAATCATTGTCAAGTTTAATTGTTACAAAATTTGTTTCTATTAGAAATACTAAATTGGACGAAAAGAGAATAAAATTCTCACATTGTTTACGATATTTGAATTTATTTCTATCATGTCTGACTAATGTTAGATTTTTCTACTTAAAAGCAAATTATTAGTTAACTTTCTATTGGGTAATTAAAATTAATTAGTTTTTACCTAATACTTCGAAAATGAAGATTCTTTTCTGTCTGACCATTGACGGTTTTTTCTACTTAATGATGATAATTTACAAAAAGTATTACTGAGATTAACTTATTATTTTAAACTTTAAAAACTTGTTAAATTGACTTGTCTGACTATTGACAGATGTTTTCACTTAAAAAATAATTTGCAATTAAACTTTGCAAATTGTCTTGTACTAACTTGAAATTACTTGAAACTTTCGTACCTATAACGTATACTTTAGAGTTAAAAACACTTGTCCTGTCTGACTATTGACAGAATTTTCCACTTCTAAATAATTCACTATTTTTAATTTTCTATTTTAGTATAAATAGGTTTTTTCCTCGTCTAACTAACACCAGACTGTTCTACTTAAGATAATAATAATAATTTATGAGAAATATTTCTAATATTAATATTACTTCATTATTTTAAAAACTGAGTGTTTTTTTTTACTATATATCCAATTATTCCCTATTTTCATGATTAGAAAATACAATTTTCCATCGCTGTGTATAAAAAACAAGCAAAAAAACAAGAGATAGTTTTCGTTATGTTTATAAAGTAGAAAGAACGCCTAAGTAACCAGCATGTCTGTAAAATAAGCAGTTGACTGCCTAAAGGCAAACTGAAGAAAAATGTTGAGAATATGCGAATGAGATTCTAAAATAGAAAGATATAAGGAAACCAAAGAAAGGGGAAAGCTTGCATGAAAATGTAAATGGATGAACAAGAAAACGAAGGCATTATATCTAATAGGAACAAGAGAAGAAAAATTATCTTCTGTATAACAAAAAAAAACTGCCTACAAAAAAATATCTATAAATTCATCTACATTTTCCACGAATTTTTTATTTAAAAAAAAATATATATATATTCATATCAAAAAAATATGAATAAAAATATTATAAAATAACTCGTGACAAGAATTACAATAAATCCTATAAGACTTAAACTAATCCAGCGCGACAAGTTTTTTTAAATAATTCTTGATAAGAATTGAAATAATCCTGACGAGGATTACACCATCACTGAATGTGACTTAAAGTAACTTCAACGAAGATTGAAATTAAATATATATACCTGTATATATATATTCAAACTAGCGAGGAAAAAAATTTGAGAAAAAAAACAAGAAAATAAAATAATGAAGATTTTTTCTTGACACTCGAGAAACCAGAGAACTGGTAAATTATTAATTTAATCTAAAGAATATGGTTATCCGAGACGGGAATTGATAAACTACATTTCCCTAATATCGATTTTACTCGATGTCATTCTATGCGAGCGTCAATTTCAAAATAGCTTTGAAGCTCGGAATTTTAACGTGTTGTGATCCGAGTGGTTATAATCATAAAGAGTCCATTAGCCTTTACACGCTTTTAAAATATTTAACAAGTAACTGGCATGATGATTACGTTATCAAAACAGTTAATATTTTATTTATCCACATTTCATTGATATTAAAGCGAAATAAAAATATTAGACAATTTTTATTTTTTATCAATTCAGAAAGTCTCATGAGAATTTCCATTTAGGGGAATTACTATTTTAGCAAATTCTTATTTGGCAGAATTTTTTTTTGAAATAATTTCCATTTTATAGAATATCTACTTTACTGATAAAATGGTCAATTTTGAGCAATTTTAAAGAATCAGTAGTATAAGTCAATCTATAGTCAGACAAAACAGTGAATTAAAAACATCAGTAGTATAAGACAATCTACAGTCGGACAAGGCAGTAAATTAAAAACTTGAAACCATCGACTCAGTAGTAAAAGACAGTCTTCAGTCAGACAAGACTGTCAGTTTAAAATAGTAGTACAAGTCAGTCTTATAAATTAAAAAATTTAAATTTAAATAAATTAAAAAATTAAATTGAAAAATATCAGTAGTATAAGTCAGCCTTCAGTCAGACAAAAGACTTTTAATTAAAACTATCAGTAGTATAAGTCCGTCTTTATTCAGACAAAATAGTAAATTAAAAATATCAGTAGTATAAATCAGTCTTTAGTCAGACATAATAACTTGAAATCTTTGCCTCAGTAGTATAAGTCAGCCTTCAGTCAGACAAAACTATTAATTTAAAATATCAGTAGCATAAGTCAGTCTATGGTCAGACAAAGGAGTAGATTCAAAATATCAGTAGTATAAGTCAATCTTCAGTCAGACAAAGCAGTGAATTACAAACATCAGTAGTATAAGTCAATCTACAGTCGGACAAGGCAGTAAATTAAAAACTTGAAACCATCGACTCAGTAGTAAAAGTCAGACAGTAGTCAAAGTAGCCTTCAGTCAGACAAGACTGTCAGTTTAAAATATTAGTACAAGTCAGTCTTATAAATTAAAAAATTTAAATTTAAATAAATTAAAAAATTAAATTGAAAAATATCAGTAGTATAAATCAGTCTTTAGTCAGACATAATAACTTGAAATCTTTGTCTCAGTAGTATAAGTCAGACTTCAGTCAGACAAAACTATCAATTTAAAATATCAGTAGTATAAGTCAGTCTTTAGTCAGACAAAGGAGTAAATTGAAAATATCAGTAGTATAAGTCAATCTTCAGTCAGACAAAGCAGTCACTTTAAAATATCAGTAATGTATATCACATTTTAGTCAGACATAACTTTTAGATAATTTAAATCACCGTCCTTAGTATTAAAAAATTATTTATGATCACTAAAAACGGTTAAATTTCCATGAACTTTGAATTTAGCAGTATTTATCAGTCATTAGTCAGATATAACTTGTAATCTTTCATCTTAAAATGAAATTCCATCGGAAAATGATCGGAAATTTTTCAGGGAATCTTTATAGAATTGGAACAAGAATAATATTTCACTAAAAAACAAAAAATAGAGAAAAGATAAAAATAATTCATTGACTTTGAAACGTCTAAAACAATGTTTCAAAATTAATGGAGACACAGAAAGGGACATGTATATTTTTCCTGGTCAGGACTATCGTGATCTCGGAAACAATGAATTTTGATGTTGGCTTGGGCAAAACTTTCTATCTACTCTCGCCGAGAGTTCATCTTCCCTTCATTCGACCCCCTCCCCCCCCCCCACCCCACTGTCCCATCTATCGTTAGTCTTTACACTCTCAGTATCTTCTTTCTCGGACGGCGTAACCGTTACGTTTTAATGTCTATGGCTATGAATAATAAACTTAATTACACACAAGAAGAACTTGAGAAAACTTTCTCATTACCAAGTCCCGAGAGTATTCTTTTTTTTTTCATTATTCTACTTTTAAATCGCCGTGATGCACACTTAGTGGATATTATACAACCTCGGACATAGATTCTCAATGAATTTTATTATAAAGAGATGATTATAATGATGATGATGATGATGGATAATGGACACCCCTAAGTAACTGATGGCACTATATATATTTACATAAAATCGCTTTAATTCACCGAGAGAATAAGCCCCAAGGATTTCAATTAATATTTCATTTTACTTTTAGCCAAAGCGCATTAATCCCCCAAGAGGAAATTTATTGTCAACGACAAAAGACGATAATTTAATTCCAAATAATAAAAAAAAAAGAATCAAGTCTGTTACCGGAAGTGTATTATTTCTTAATACGATTTAAATGCAAATTTAAAATAAAATTATATAACAAATTTAATTAATAACATAAGAAATAAATTTATAATAAATTCAATTAGGTTATAAATAAATTGAGAAACAAATTGAATCAAATTACGATAAATTCTAAATTTAATTATAGAATTATAATTCTAATAAATAAATACAATCATAAAATAAATGCAATTGAAATATTCGTAAATTAAATATTAATTCATAAATAAAATATATATTTTCCTTCACAGGGCATTAATTTCGAAAATTAATTATAGGATCGAATTAAATAGAGGATTTAAAACTTGCATCACAGTCATAAAATTTATCAATTTCTATATCCCCTTTAATGCTTTGCGTAAAGAATGTTCTGCGCAATGATTTTAATATATATGGCTTGATTTTCCGCATTGCATTTATAATTTTAAGCTTAAAAATAGATTTAATATGAAAAATATTTTTCTCCCAGCAATTGAAAGATAAAATTAAACTCACAATTTTCAAAACAAATATTGCATAATTAAACACTTATTAATTTATTCATTTTAAATGCATTTTTTTACTATTAAATTTATTCAGATAAAATTTATCAATTACCCACGCACTTTAATCACCCCTTAAAGGGGTAAAAATTAATGACATACAAGGTTGAATAAAAATATTTCAAAGGAAAAAAAAGACCTTTTAGGCCGCCCACTGAAAATTGTATGTCATGACCCCTTACTTTAATCTTTATATTCTGAAATTTTTCATATTTTCCAAAAATATTCATTTCATTCTTTCTTAATATTTTCCATAAAACAGATAATTACCAAATGTTTAGAAAAATATATCACAACATGATATTTACAGATTTTTTTCAAAAATAAAGAATTTTTCTAAAGAAATGATTAAAAAAATAATTAAAAAAATGATTTAAAAAATGTTTAAAAAACGTTTAAAAACAATAATTTAAACCATATAAACATATTTTAATAAATAATGTAATATTCTCAGCAAAACATAATTATTATTCATTTCAATATATTCAATGGGTTAAATACGAAATTTATGATACTAAATAGTTCTTGAAATATTTAATGGTTTATCATATACGTGGAAATAAATTAATAAATTCACGTCAAAATAATTGTCTAAATATTTTAAAAACTGCTATTAGACAACAAACCCTTTAATGGTCTTATAACGAATTTTACTTGATTTAAAATGTCATTTATTCTTAAAAACAAAAAAAGAAAAAAAAAAAAAGTATCCGTTTTTTCTTTCAAATTATTATTCAAATATAAATATATGACAATATTACAATTTACATAGAATTTCACTCCCACTTGAGTTATGAAATTGTTAAATGCGACATTTTATGACAATCCACTTTTATCGATAAAATTATATAATTTTTTTCCAATATGTATATAGCATAAAATTTATAAATTTTATCGGAAAAATAATTCTCATGAAAATTGAAAAATTTTCATAACTATAAATCCAAATAAAATGAATAAAAAATTACGAATAAAATACAATAAAGAAGAATATCTAAAACATAAATAATAATTTATAGAAAATTTTATAAAATAATAAAAATAATAAAATAAATAAAAATAATTCTCGAATGCTTGATAGTAATGATAAAAATAATAAATATTAACAAGTTATGTTTTTAATGATCTTTAAATACCATTTTAGATAAAATAAAATTTTTTTTATCAATTTCATGGACTATTAGTTTCATTTTTTTTTTCTTTTTTTTTTTTGATAATCCTTAAAACCCAGATACATATATATCATTCGTCTATCTATAACTTAATCCTCCTGTCTAAAGTTGACCCTTCTTGGTACTTACAATTGCCACGTGTTCTTATATATAGAGCCGATCAATTTAACGTTCCTTTTTTTTAAATCTTTTTCCCATACAGATTACTATTGAACGATTAGTACTGACAAAAAACATAATATGATACATACAATTACATTAGACTGTACAATAATTACCAAATAAATTAATTAACTAATTAACGAATGTAAAAAATTAGTTTTAACTTTATAAAAGTAATTTTTTGAATTCAAGAAAAAAGATCAAATAATAATCACATAATTATTTAAAGAATCCAAAAATTAATTGCTTTGTATTTATTACTCTAAAATTAAGTTAATTAATATCATAATACTCTTAGATAATGATGAAATGTAAATTTATAACATAAATCGATTTTAATTAAGTGGTGCAAATGGCTATTTAAATATTTAATTAATGTTTCTTGTAGATGTATTGACCAACAAATGTTTATGTAAGTTCTTTCTTTCCGGTATAATAATTAAGTAACGTTAAAGTCTATTTAACGATGATTATTATTATTCAATGTTGGTTACATTATTATTGTCCTTCTATTGAGCTCAAAAACAATACTTGCAATAAACATTAAAAAAAATACAAATAAATAAATTTAAATATATGAATAGTGTTTAAAATTATTTCTAAAAAAATAAAATAAATATAAAAAAATAATTAAATAAACTAAAACATTCTACGGTCAGAAATGTTAAGAATTTTTTCCAAGACGAATTAATTTTTTTTTGAAAAATGAAATAAGAGAGAAATTAAATTCAAGATATACAGAAACACACAAAGTGTATATGATAACGCATAAAACTCAATCTTAAAAACTTTTGCATGCTCCTAGATCTCTATAATATATTTTCTTGGTTTGTATTGATCGGGGGCAGAAAGTGGGCGATTTATGTACCAAGAATAAAATTTATAACTCGCCGCATATTTTTACGTTGGCATAGTTTATTGAATCGTTTCAAATATGTGCATAACATCTTGAACGTTGAGTCCAGAGAGAAGAAATGCATAGTGTCCTATTCACTAGCATTATTATTATTAAATGTATATACATGTATAAAATGTACACACACACACACATACATAGTGTATAATCTTAGCGTGGTCCAAATATTCGCTTCAGTGCCTTTTCCACATATCACGCGATCTGGCTTTCTCGGCGTTTTTCTCATGATTTATATTGTCGCCAACTTCTCGGAAATTCAACTTTACTTTACTCTCCAGATAACGATTAGCCGTGATCTGAGAGAATTTTCTTTTTTCTCTTTATTTTTCTATTCCTTCTTTTTAAACAATTTATTTTTCTTGTTTAAAGCCCCTTATAAAAGCACTTTCTCATCATCAGTACGAAAAAGTACTTGAGAAGAAAGTTAGTCTTTTGTTGTTGGCTTTGCTCTTTAATATATTTTACAATGAAACTCAAAAAAAATTATTAAACTAATGTTACTTTTCGCGATGTTGACGATGGGAAAATTTTTTATATATGCGACAATTTTAAACATCAGTAGTATAAGTCAATATTTAGTCAGACAAATCAGTTAATTTGAAATATCAGTAGTATAAGTCAGTCTTTAGTCAGACAAAACAGCAAATTTAAAATATCAGTAGTATAAGTAGTATAAGTCAATATTCAGTCAGACAAATCAGTTAATTTAAAATATCAGTAGTATAAGTCAGTCTTCAGTCAGACAAAATAGCAAATTAAAAATATCAGTAGTATAAGTCAGTCTTTAGTCAGACAAAACAGAAAATTTAAAATATCAGTAGTATAAGTCAGTCTTTAGTCAGACAAAACAGCAAATTTAAAATATCAGTAGTATAAGTCAGACAAATCAGTTAATTTGAAATGTCAGTAGTATAAGTCAGTCTTTAGTCAGACAAGTCAGTTAATTTGAAATATCAGTAGTATAAGTCAGTCTTATCAAAGTGAATAAATAATTTATTGAAAATAACGTATTATTAATATTGATTTAATTTATAAATTATAATGATCAATTTTATATAAATTATATGTATAAAATTACAAAGGAATATGCGATTTGAAAAATGAATGATTAATTAAGATGTAGAAAAAGTTTTGCCTTTGAAGTATATGTATAATTTGATGCTTTCATTTGATATTCAGACTGAGGAACACCAACACATTGAGAGACAAAGTCATATCAATGAGCCAAACTATTCCAAACAATGCTTAGTCGAATTTAGTTGGAACTTTATTCCAATAGAATTCGGCTTTACGTTCGAGCTACTTTTGCAACGCATTGTAACAATGTATATAGGTACATTATACGTTGCAGAGGAAACGTGATTTTTAAGTCGAAAACACGCTTTTGATAACGAGAACATATACTAAAGAAGAGGGGAAAAACGTAAAAATACCAGAAAATATTACTATTTCTGACAATATAGAGAATTTGGCAATTGGAAGAAAAATAACAACAGAGAATAACGAATAAAAACATAAAATTTCTTATATTTAATAATAAATTCGAGAAACTATCTGAGAATCCATCAATATTGGATTATTGAGTTCCTATCATTCCCTCGAATGAAAAGTTAATAATTCATAATTTTTTTTCTGTTTTAGAAAAGAAACTTCTCAACTATAACTTTTCCAGTTATCATAATTTACCGCTATTGTATAAAGACAGAAGTTTTCTCGTATTAAAATAAATCGATTCACCCATAATGTGTAACGTTTTTAAGTTTCAAAATTATGACGAATTATTATTAAACCAAGACCTTACAATATTCCAATATTTAATATCAAGAATATAATTTATTAAATAACTGTCACAAATATTATTTGCAATATTCCAATATTTAATACACAGAATATTATTTATTTGAGTATCATTAGACCTGGAAAAACGATTGTCTGTCGATAAGTGGCTGCGGCTGCTGGCTTTTAATTTTGTCTTAAAAAACGAAAAAATTAATTGACAATAGTCATTCACTTGAATGGTGCAATAATAATACACATGAAATTCGAAGTAATATTAAATGAATCAATAAGACTGAAACATATGCGCTAATTTGTCCCTCTACGTGGTCACGAGAATTCTAAATGGTATGCAATCTCGCTCAATTTGGTACGGCCAATTCATTAAGAACGTTGCGAGATATCCTAGCAAATGCAAATAGTTGTTATTCAACTCTATAATGTTCTAGGACTGTGTTACAAACCCTCTTGCTAGTTAAGATTGCAACAGATAGTTACATGCATTTTAATTAAAAATTACTCAAAACTTTCAAGTTTTATTATGACACCGAGACATTACTAACATAATTGTCCATAAATTTCAATATGAAAAATTTTCCCATTTCTTTCTTTTACTTCTAAATTTTCTTTAGTATCATATATGTACGTTACTTTTGCTAAAAAAAATTTCCCTACCATAAAAATGGTATTCAAATATACCATAAACTTTACAATTTTAACACACGGAGAAAAATTGTTCCTAATATTTTACTGAATTTTTCTGTAAAGTTGGGATATAGTTGCTTAATCGTAGGTTTTCAAAATTTTTTTGTGAATGTCTTCAGTGGTGATACCTAAAACTTAACATGATACTTTAATTTTTGGCGTACTAGTGCTGTAAAAGTTTCAAAGATTTTGTGCATTAAACATTGATTTATATTATTATAACGTATATAAAACTTACATTAAAAATAAATGGAAAAGAAGTTAGAAAGTACGACTACATTCAGTAATTTTTCAATAAGT
>JUFY01024978.1:0-45770 GCA_001855655.1 Leptopilina clavipes | reverse complement strand
ATTGACTCAAATAAAATTTATTTGGTTCCAGTAAATATTTATTTGCTAATAGTCAATTAATTCATTATTTGAATCAAATAAATTTTTTTTTCAGTGCATTATACTTATATACATATAAGTATACATAATTATGATTCTGATTGGGTTGCAATATCTACAACATTCATCCGTTTTTCATCATCTAAATATGCCTTATTTCAAAATCAGTTGCTAAATTAATAACCACATTACTCTTATACATAGCTTCAAATTTATGTCAAAGTGTATAAATTATTCATACGTTTATCCAATCAATGAAATGTTTACCTGTTAATTTCTCATTGAAATCCAAATTACTATTATTTAAAATTCGTCTTGATTAGATGCAATCACAAGTTTTAAAAAAGTACATTCTTTTTATTTCAAATTATTCTTTATTTAAAAATATGGAATAATGGAATAATGGAATTTAAATAATATGGAATTAAAAAAAATGAACATCATTCTGAAAATTCAATTAAATTTTCATTTTCTCTTTCCTTGATATGAAAATAAAATTTAATTGAGATTGAACAATAAATGTGACTTATGGGATTTCTCGCCCAGCCCATTTCGATTCTTGATGAAGCAATATACGAGCAATACGTGTGAATCAAGCATAAGTTAAGAGATATCAGTCGTGTTCGTTATTGGAATTGGAATCAAATTCATCCCCTAAATGTGTTTCACATTCTGGGATCAAGGAACTAGCAATGATGCGAAACAGTTCGATCTCATACATCCTTAGTTTACGTGGTTTATATCCCCGGTTGAAAATTTATTTAAATTTAATTATTTAAATAGAATAGATTTTCACTGCTCAAATTTTCATAAAATACAACTTTGCAATTTTATTTTTCAATGGGCAACAAGCAATTAAATGTCAAGAAAAAGAAGGAAAACATTGTATCATTATAAAAGAATAAGGCTATTGAAAAAAGATTGATTCTATTCAAGAAAGAGGAAAATGAAATAGGGCGAAGTTGAAAAATGTTCTGGATCATCAAACAATAGGATGACTATTAATAAAGTGTCAAAGTAAAATAAAATTCCGTGAAACGCCACTCGTAATTGGATGTTGTCGTCGTGATAAAAATAGCATTTTCGTTTTATGGGCAATTAATTTCATCTCGGATGAAATGAGTAGGTGTTTGCGTCACTACCAACGCAAAGTATTGTTTAAAAGTAAATTTAACAGTTAAAAGCAATATGAATGCTGTCCTGTTGAATCACGTCAAATTATTATATTTTGATAGTTGATACTAACTTTCACAATTAACTTAATACTACATGTATTTTTTATTTAAAATATTAAAAATTTTCCTAAAAAATCGTTTATTATGTAAGTGGACAATAATAGGACAAATTAATTAATAATAAAAATCAACTATTTTTTTTACCAAGTAACGAATTTTAAATTAAATTTTTTCAATCCGTCAATATAACAGATTGTTATTAACTCTCTGATCTGAATTATCAAATATTTATTCGTTGAAAGAATAAATATTAGTATTGCATCAATGTTCTATATCCAGTATGAATTTTTTATATCAACAATTCACTTTATAAAGATTCTTTTTTTTTTTAAATATCATATTCTATAGAAAAAATTATTTCACATATTGTATTATTTATATTACATTATTTTATTTTATTAATTTTATTATTTATTAATAATACTTGATGTAAAATAATTGTCAAAGGAAGAAATAATAAATTTTTAATTAAAATATCAAATTGAAAAATGATTTCACTTTTTTTCAAATTACTAATATAAACTGCAAATTTCGTTTGCATTGTTAATTTTCAAAAGTTTTGGAAACATTTCTCTCAATTTGTCAATATAGAGAATTATTAATTGACATGTAAAAAATTTATTGTTAATAAAAAATTAATTTTCTTTAATCTTGTCAATTGGAATTTAAATTGCATATGAATGTAAAATTTGTTCATTTGTGATTTATAAAGTTTGGGTTATTTTCCAAAAAGTCATTTCAAATATTATTGAAACTAATAAAATAAACAATTACGTAATATATGAATAACTGAGAATAAATTTTTTAAATCGGTATAATAATATAACAAAATTATAAATACAAACCTAGTTAGAAAAATGTTTAAGGCAAGTGCAATTTTCAGTACCTGGGAAGATATAAATATAATCATTGTGGTGTCGACAGGAAGTAAGTTATGCACACTAAGATCGGAGTCTAAATATATTGCAAATAAACACAGAAGAAAATAAAGGATAAAGAGTATTTATGGCCACGAACTTCGATTTCAGTTATGTCATTAATTATTAGGCGGTTGTACTTTACTCGCGAAGCTTTACGTGACATAAAAATACTCGTAATTATTATAAATATTTAAAACTACTTTCTCGATAGTAATTTGACATATTTAATTTTAATCAAAAAAAATTCCTTTCTTAGCATTAATAAAAAAAAATGTCAGGCTGTGTCAAAGGTTGAAAATTCTTCTCTTGAATTGAGAATTTCTTTACATTATAATATTATTACTAATTAATATAAATCAGGTGGGTTACTATCTAAATTTTCTTCTCAATGAAGACTTTGCTTTTACATTTTTCTTCTTTAATGTTTCATTTCTAAATTAATACAGAGAGGACTGCACTTAAATTTTAATACGAGACCTAGTTTTAATTCAATTCAATTTTAAATAAAACAATGTAGTTAATTTCCTTTATTCTGAATCTGATTGTAAATATTCTATATACATTTTATTCAGAATATCAAAATGCCAACAGGTGAAGCATAAATGTTTGAAAAATTCATTGTTTCATTGAAAAGCACTTAAAAATAAAATATTAATTGTCTTGAATTTTTAAATTATATTCATGGCTAATAAAATAAATTTTAAATTTATTAATTTATGGAAAAATTTTACCATTCCATTTATTTATTTATATTTTATTATGGCGAAGAGACATTCAGGGGAAAAAGGAATATATAAATGGTAGTAAATAATATATATTTAAATAAAAAAACAAATGGGTTAAAACTAAACGCGTTGGCATTGAGAAAAGTGAAAAGAATGTAATAATATATTGTAAATGATGACACGTTGAAAATCAATCACCATTTGACATGGCTGTTTATCGACAGCCTTGACTGATTTCCTTGATATTGAATCGCGTTCATAAATCGTCGCAACTATAAAAGGGTTGCACTCAAAATTGATGGAATAGGCTTGTGTGTTACGAGAGAGAATCTGATGCGCGGACATGCAAATTGCATTAATGCCTGCGTAAACATCCGTTAAATTGCTTTACCATCAATATCGGACAAGCATTTATGCTCCATATTCACCTTCATATATTATTTAATCATATTAGTTCAACTTTTTGACTCTTCTTACATATACATTAAACAGAAGTTTTCGAGACTCCAAATATAAATTCAATTTCTTATTCTGTAAATATATCCGCCTATATCTGCTTCCATTTTTAGGTAATTTTTAATCAACAGATTACAAAAGATGTTGAGTTTTTTGGATAAAATTTTGAAAATTGAAATCGCCCACGTACAAGAAAAGAATGAAGGATATTGTCATGTGATCGTTAAATCTGCTCGGCACAGGATCCAGACTCTTCTCGCCTGTTTTGGGATCGCCGGCCTCCGTTGATCTCCGATTATCACATTCCTTATATATATATATATGTGTGTGTGTATAGTATACCTATATATGTATATATATATACCCTTCACTCGAAAACCGTTACAAGAGACACTCGCTGATAACCGTCGATACAAGAAACAAATGGAACCAGCTTTAAAAAATATCACCTTCATTAAATTCGCAATGTTTTCTTGAGCGTGTGATTCGTTTTCACTTAAAATTTAATGCGGGAGATTTAAAATTTGTCCTATTCAATGATTGCATCTCTTTGAAGCAACATAAAACACAAGTGCAGGAAGTCTCTTAATTTCGAACTTGAAAATATAAACAAGTATAGATTTTAATTGAGCAAATTTTAATTCAGCAAATTTTAATTTATTGCATCAACAATAATTTTTATTGTATATCTAAAATCAATATTAACATCATTTATTCAAATTCTTCAATAAACTGCTAAACTATTAACAATATTTCATTATTTTCAACTTTCAATACCTTTTTCAATAAATTTCCAATAACTTTTTAATAATTCGAAAAAAAGTTTTCAATGACTTTCAATTATGTAATATTTAAAATTAAAAATTTTTAATTGATGTGATAATTTTATACGCCAACGATGGCGATTAATTGCTTTTAAAATTCCGATAGTAACGGATAATAATTCCCTATATTATATTGTATTTGAAAAACGTGAAAATGCGACGATTGAGAAGAGTGGCAATTTAAATTTACAAAATTGCCTCTGACTTAGTAAATTACACGGCGAGTGTGAAAAAGCCCAAGGGGGAAAATGGGTAAATAAAGAGAGAAAAAAATCGTATAAAAGTGAACGAGGAATGAAAAGAAATGAATGAAGAGGAAAAAGTGGAATTGTTATAGAGAATGGAAGTTGGTATAGGTGCAGAGTATAGATTACAGAATTGAGTGAGATGAAGTGAAAACTGAGAATAGAGAAGAGATTCAAAAGAGAAGGATGGTGAAACGAAGAGCAGCAACAAGTGGGTGGCAGGTCTAGTTTCTCGTTGCAGCCACTGAGAAAACGTTTCAAGAGTAGGTGCAAGGATCTTTGAACTCCTCGACGGAAGTGACTACTAACGGCAAATCCCATCGTTCATTCTGATGACTTGGGTCACGTCAAGTCCGAACTCCATTTTTTTTTTCAGTCTGCAAACATTTTTTTCAAACTCTCATTTCAAACATACATACAAACTTTTCTTCGAGATGAAAAAAAAAGAAGAAGAATTAAAACCAAAAAATATTTTTCCTAATTCTTATCTTATCAAACAAAAATGTTGTTACGCGTAGGAAAAGTTGTGATGACAAAAGTTTTATAATATTATTAAAAAGAGAGAAAAAGAAACAAGATATCGTCTTTTCGGAATGTCTTCGTTAAACTGCACCTCGTATCCGGGCTTATCCGTTGAAATGATCTCTTCTCTTGCGGATGGTCGAATGCCGAAATGTACAGAAGAAAGAAGGCAGATGTCCCGCTCGTTTCAAACTCGCGGTACCCTAATTGCGGTTCTCATGATACTCCGAATTGCGTATTGCAAAGTCATTGAATTCCTCTGCCAAAGGGACACGATCGTTTGCCAATATTATTTGCGTAATATTTGAAATGATAAAGTTTCTCAATTATTTTTTTTCAAATTGACATGATGATGACGAATTCTTCGAGTTGTTTCATTTCGGAATTAATTCCTAATCCATTTCAAGTTGTCACGTTTTTTTCTATAAACTTTTTAATAAAATTAGTAGCAATTAAAAGAAATGGCAAATTTTTTTTCAAGATTATTCGTATATAAATCTACTGCGAAAATTAATAAAAAGCCATTTAATTTAATTGGTAATTTATTTTCGCAAGTTGAGAAATTATCGAGTTCTCATCATTCTCCAGTTATTGGGGTTCATTTTTTCGATAATGGGTGCGCGCAGATTTAGTGGGGCAGTTGTGGGATATAAATCGAGGGAAGTTCCAAAGAACGATTAAAGGCTTGAAAGTTAAAGGAGTGCAGGTAAAATTGAACTGCGCGCGAAGTTTCGAGAGGTTCTTCACACTATTTATCGGCAAAGCAGCTCTATTTCTCGATATAGAAGTCGAAGTTAGTTGACCGGTTAATCTCAAAGTTCTAATTGAATTAGGAACTGGAGAATGTTCGACCGCAATTTATCCGCACGGTATTATATCATGATTATTGTTTTTTTTCCCATTTCTCACATTGACAATAATTCCACATGAATAATTAAAACAGAAATGTGCATTACACTGTGTGCTGTTCAGTAATAATACGGATCATAAGTTCATGTACCGCTTTTATTCTTTACAAATTTTTGTCTGAATTTTTTCGACCTAGTTTTTTATCGATTTGCTTTGCCACTTGGTAAAATTAACTCACACACATACATGGCACGAAATAATATTTACATAATTTATGAAAATATTTGTATGTTGTAACAAGAAATTTTGAAAAAGAAGTTAAGAATAAGAGGGGAAAGTTTCCCTTTGAAGTGAATAAGGGATCAGTCTTTATAGAAGATGAACTCTCTTTTGATGCTGGGATGGGAATTTATTCTCGTTTGCATTAGAAATTACTCTGCTTTTCAAGAGAAAACTACAAGTGTTCCTTGTGCAAAGGAGTTGTAGACTGCACCTGGTGCACGACTGCCTTTAATTACTCAATTAACCCATTCAGTTGCGCTTAACGTCCCAGGAAGGAGTGGTCTTTATCAATTGAAGTGTAATTACACTAGAGAAGAGGTGAGAATAGCAAATGCAAATTTAACAAAACGCTCCCTGTTTGCCAAAAACTGTTTCGAAATCATCAAAGTTAAACACTTTTTCCTATTCTACATTTTTCGTTTCCTATTCTACATTTTTGGTTTCCTAATTCAATAATAATAAATCCGCTCACTTGATCTTAAAAGAAAAATAAATCCCAATTATTAATTGAAAAATAAATTGGAAATTTAATTAAGTTTCATAATAAATCAAAGTAAATACACACATTCATAAATACACGTTTATTGAAAACAACTGTGTCTCGTTCAAAAGGAAGGGGTGGAAAAAAATTTTTTTTGTCCAATGCTGGAAAAATAAATATTCAATCGCGGGAAAAAAATTCTGTCACGGATGATTGAAATGGTAATTAAAATTGAATGAAAATGTCTGGCGAGTGAGAAAAGATCAACGAGGAGAAAATCGATATTATAGTCGTTGCGCAGGCATTACGAGATAAATTTGTTGCATGAATAGACAAAGGCAGCTGTTACCTAGAATTCACGATTACACGATATTGGGATGTTCCTTCCAAACGTTTCTCCAGCATCCCATTTCGAGAAATGCAGAGAGAATCTCATTAAACCTTCATATGACTTTGAACCCCTTACCTGCCCCCTCTCCTTTTGTCCGCTTTTCCTATCTTGTTTTCATCCCAGATCCTTTTATCCCTCAACCTTCTGCAAACAGTCTAGTTTCCAGTCGCCATTCCAGACAATAGATTCTGACCATTGTGATATCGTTGCTAGAAATCGTGAAAAACATTTCTCGGCAAACAATCGAAAAAAGAGATTTAAATAGAAAAGACAAAGTAATTAGAAGAGGCCTTTTTGTTTTAGATTTCTATTTCTTTTCTTTCGAAATATTTACTACGTTATTGCCTAAAAGAACCATTGGGGAAAAAATTGAAGTGACGTAAATGCATATGCGATTATAAGGTGAATATCGTTTTGTTGTTGTCAGCATAGAATGAACATCAATAATCTCCAGAGTCGAGAATAACAAGAGAGAATATAACGCGGTGAATTTTAGTAGTCGAAGAAACACAAAAGAGCCCGGCTGACAATTGTCGCATTCTTCTTTCGAGTTCGACCATGGTGGTTCGGTAAGGATTGCTACCACGAATAACATTCGAATGCCCTTATTGTCGCATATAGGAGCCAAGAGAATTCCGGCCCTCGAGCCTCCCAAGACCTTCTCCCTGCATGTCCATTGTGATTCGCTCGGACCATTGTAGTTTTTTCGCGAAACTTTGCCTTCACAGAAGCATAGCTTGGTGAAACAAGTTACATACGTATTAAAAACACCTTCAAAACATTTCAAAAGCTTATAAGCAAATATTAAACCAATATTTGCATTCCCTGTAAATGAGACATATTTCCAAAACAGAGAATACATCATGCATAATGTATTCGATTCTCTTTTCGTATTATATATTTAAAGATTAAAAATGCCAAGAAGTACTAAAAACTGTTTCCATTTTTAAGTCCATAGAAAACGAATTTAAATTTTAGTTTTTTTAATTTTCGATGAATGATATTTTATTGAAAATGATTTTTTATTCAAAATTTGGAAGTTGAACTGCAATGTATGACAGAATATTATCCGGAGATTAATTGCAGTACATCAGTGGAGTGTCATAAAGTTATTGAATTAGAGGAAATAATTGGCTGTAAGTGACGATTTGAGTCACCTTCCAATGTCGCAATCAATTTTCTCGGATCCTGTGGGAAATCGAGAGGAAGCGATTCGTATAAGAGAGGACCGTTGAGTAACGGTCCGTCGAATATTGGTAGATCGCTACGCTCTAGTTTATATAGCTAGAATCCCGGAAGGCAGACAATGAGGTTCATCAATCAATGAAACTCGAGAGGAAGCTTTGCCAATTCGCTAATTATTGAAATAATCCGACTTTACTTTGATCATTATCCCCTATTACCTATGTAAATTACCATTTAGTTCCTAAAAAAAATTTCCTCTCGGAAAAATCGGAAAACTTGATTATATAATTTGTTTTTCTAATTCTTTCGATTCTTTCGATTTCTGATTCTGAAACAAGAAAGATGTTACAAATGACGATGTACTTTTTTGCTCCTGTGTTTTATAATAATAATTATCAAAATTCTATTCTAAGTATTAGAAATTTAAAGGTAATTGTCTTCTTCTGGCTTCCACTCTTGTGTGGAAATCGAAATTTGCGAAGCGGAAATCGTCTATTAGAGAAGACGTTGGATTAGTGGTTTTGTCGGCTTCTTTAAAGATCTGTGATTTCGAGTTTACTTGCGAGCTTTCGTCTTTCATTACGTCTCGCCGTTCATTCGGAAGTTAATCTTTGGTGTAAACAATTCCACATCAAAGATCGACCTAACTTTACGGGACACTGCTAATTCAAACTGCCGGACGAAAAAAAATACACAGCAGTTGGAATTAATGAAAGGAAAGATGAGAAGTGAAGCAGAGGAAAAGGGATCTTTACAACTTTCCTATTGGTCGTTCTAGCCACTTCGATCGAGTCTAGTCTTCCTCCGCGGTGTGTTAATATCCGGTCTTGCCATCGTGGCGCTTTTTTTACTTTTGATCACGCACTCTTGAAAATATAATACAATAAAAGGTATTTTCATCTTCTGGAAAATAAGACTGGAAAATAGAAAACCGCTCGTTTATAATTAATACGGCTACTTTAAAAATTTGACACAAAAGAAAAAAGAATTTTTTTTATTTTTCTATAATCATAAAAAAATATTTAATAACTGTACATAGTTGATTATAGTTTTATCGATAATCTTTAACAAAAGTGATGTTATCTTCACCAAGAATAGTTCTCTCATCAATTGGGCTCTGTCATTCGCGTCTTTGATAATTTTGCCTGATCCGGTTTAATGATTAATTTACTAAAAATTCACATCACAAAAATAGTATACATACACATTGGAAGTCGATTATCTTGTAGTTGATTATAAATGTAAAACTTTTCTGTTTTCTCAACTGACAATATAATATTTAAATTTGCCCATCATCTTACTCGGAGTATATATAAAAAGAATGTCATTGTAAAATGTCATTTAATTATTATGGATATTTTTCATTCTTAAGCATGATTTATGAGGTGGATTTTATGTTTTGAAAAGAAAAAAAAAAATTCGTCATTAGGGAATGAAGTTGGACTGCTGAGTTCGGCAAACTGTAATTCAGTAGCGTGATGTCATGACTCAGCAATGGTCTCAGCGTTTACTGTATTTCGTATCCATGTCCTGAGTTAACATTGATACACGCATATTCTAAAGGATTCTTTTCAAATCGATCATGTCATTTTTAGAATGGCAAATTTTGTCTACTTTAAAAAAAATCATTTGAAATTATTTCATAAATATATTGAATAATTATTTCATAAATATATTGAATAATTATTTCATAAATATATTGAATAATTATATTTTTAAATAATAATAATCATTTAATAATTTATTTTCAAATAATAATTTTAATTACATAGATTCATTTTTCATTACAGGTAAGAATCGAGGGCATTAAAGTGGAACTTTACACCAAATTGTAAAAATAAGTATGTATAATATTTATAGTTTCTTACCATTATTATTTAAAGATAAGTAATATTTCAAATTCACTTATAGATTTATAGCAAATGTACCATACTCTCTGATAAAAAATGCCATTTTTTATACGTTCTTTTTGAAATAAATTCTTAACGAAAACAAATTTCGTGTCTAACAAAATACTAAAATGACGCAAACGAGATTATTTTTTACGAATGTTTTGTAATTAAAAACATTTGTAAAAAAAAAATTATCTTCCTTGCGACATATGTTTATACTGCAATCAACATATGTTAAAAGGTTATCTTACAATGCAAAAACAAAAATTTTTGATATATATTTTTTAAAATACAAATATAAATTTTATACCTTAAAATGTTTCTACTTTATAACTTCAATTTTTAAATCTACGTAAAGAGGATTTAAACTTTTCTTAATAACTATTGTTACATTAACTATAGAAAAATGGAAAAAACGATTGTCTGCCAATCAGCGGCTGGGGCTGCTGGCTTCTTATTTTGTCTTACAAATTTCTATAATCTTTAGTTTCTATTTTTTAATTCAAAAAGCAAATAACATAAGAATTTCTAACTTTTCCTAATTTGCATATCTACTGATTTTATAATAAGGAATAATATAAAAATTTACTTGTTTCCATCAATTTTTGATATATATTTATATTATATATATATTTTTTGATTTTTGATATATATGACAATATTATTATTTTGCGTGAAAGGAGATCAATTATCGCTTGACAACCACTCGATAAATAGAGTTGGTAATTTGCAAACTCTTTGTAAGAATTCTAACGAGAGGATCGTTTAATGGACAAGTTAAGAAACTTATACCTAAGTGGGACATGTTTACTATTAAAATGTCGATAACTTTACAAGTTATATCGGAAGTATAAAACTTGAAAAGCACGTGTAAACACTTGTCATTCTTATTTCCTGTATACTTGTAGTATGTCTAATGGTCTAAACTTGTTGAAGACTATATATATTGTCGACAATATATGTTTTGGTAAATAACCGCTGACCTACAAACGTGACGCGAATAATTTTTAATCGTCGAACCACATTCAAATTGAACAAATGATGCTGAACTGCACCTAACATCCATTTTATAACCAATTCACGTAAATCTTTTTTACAATTTTCAAATCTATATTAATAAAATCAGACTTTTGTCTGTACATTGCTCAAAACGCCAAATACAATGCCATAAATAAAAATTCTGTTTGTGGCAAATTTTTTTATTTATAATTATAATTTTTGTGTTAAATAAAGCATGAACAGAAAAAAAATAAAATCATTTTTTATTTTTATTCTTCTATGATAAAATTTAAGTTGCTGAAAAGGGTGATTCTGGAGTATGCGAGTCGCTAGAAAATGGAGCAAAAAGGAAAAGACAGGTGCAACATTGAGTAGAAAATACGCCCACTGGCATCTTCTCTCAGGACTCTTGTCATGAGATGCGACATATATAGCAAGGATCGCAAATTAAAGCTTCGCTTATAGATTCGTAAGAAGGAAGACGAGGGAAGCTTTCTGGTTTCGAGATTTAATTTTCCAATTTTCCCCTTCGCTATACGAATTTTCTTATTCGTATCGAATATAAGATGTTAAAATTGCGAAGCGATATAGAACTTGTAACATCTATTCATTTTCCATCTTCCCTTAGAACCATTGCTCTGAAGATAGACGATAAAATAATTTCCTCAATACACCCATGAAGTAAAAAAGTGCTAAAATTATTAATCTTTTAAAGAGGAATAAAATGAACAAGGCATAAATTTTTTTGACCATTCTGGAGTCTGGTCTTCGATGAAGATATAATCCCGATCGCGTGCTAGTAGTTATCAGATTAAAGTTCGGCAGGGCAAATTGTAGTTAACTAGATTCTGATGAACCTCATATGGAGTGAGACGTGTACGTTGAACCGAAGTTTGCTGTGCTATTAGGAACCTATACTCAACTAAACTCGATAGACCCAACAGGTTCGGCATTATAGTTTCAGCGTGAAGCCAGCAGGTGTTTTAAACTCCCAATTGTTTATTGTCCATATTGATCAATAACGATTGCGTCGTAAAATTACTCTATATAAATAATACTCTAAATAAATTTAATCGTATAATCAATATTGTTTTCAATATTATGAAACAATTTGGGAAGAGTTTGGATCTGTTTTTCATGAATTTTACATATAACTAATAAACTAATAGAAAATTGCTGTCAGTAATTTTATTTTGTTGAAAAGTTAAAACGTAACGGAAATTTCAAGTCTCACAGGATTGCTGGGGAGAAATTTTGTGATTGGATTATTTATAATTGAGTCTTGTCAAGTATATTGATGGAAGAGCTCATTTCCGCTAGTTGTATAATATTGTGCATTGCAATTATATACATATAGAAGACAGAAAGATTGGACATGTTTGTCCACATTGCTAATGCTCTCGCAGCTTCGATTCGCAATATACAAAAGCATGAATACAAATGCAAATTTGATCATCTATCCAAACAAAACATTACATCAGTTTGGCTGCAATTAAAGCCGTATTCTTGTTTCAACTAAGCCGATAAAAATATCGATTCGACACTTCAATTGCAGACCTATTGGGCAGCGAGAGTAATTTAATTGAAGAGAGAGAGAGAGAGAGAGAGAGAGAGAGAGAGAGAGAGAGAGAGTACAACGAATGTCTTTTAGTCACATGAAAATACACATTTAATAGTTCTGTGTGACATTTGAAACAAACAGTTTTTTTCAATCACTCATACTAACTCCCCACAATAATAATATAATTATTATTGTGGGGAGTTAGTATGAGTTTTCACATTTTTTCGTTTTTCTAATTTTCATGCTTATTCTGCTTCAGGTTTTTCTAATTTTCATGTTTTTTTCTGTTTCAGGTTTTCTAATTTTCATGTATTTCCAATTTTCATCTTTTTTCTGTTTCATGCTTTTAATCAATATAAATTTTTATTTCTGTCACTGTTTTCGTATAACAATTTATTTTATTTTTTTGTATTATTGTTGTAAATTTTATATAACATTATTTTCTGTGTAATTTTTAATATTTTTGTCTACATTGTTTATGTAAATATGCCATATCATTTTTTTTCGTTTATATATTGTTTTTCTTTCTTTATTTATTGATATATTTGAATGTTAATATTGTTTTAAATTACACACAGGAAAGGTTTTGCTTTATTTAACACAAAAATTTTAATTATAAATAGAAAACTTTGCCACAAACAGAATTTTTATATTTGCGGCATATTTTTTATTTGCTGTCAGGTGCTGCTTTTGTTACTTAAAATGATAAACGATGCCAAAAAAAATTAATTTTGAGCAATGTACAGTCAAAAGTCTGATTTTATTAATATCGATTTGAAAATTGTAAATGAGATCTAAACATTTCAGAAAATGAGAAAGTGTGTCGAATTTGTTTATTTAACAAAAAAATTAGTATTTATGATTGCATGTTTTATCTTGACAATGGAAGACCTGTTTCTAAAGCATTATATACATATAACTATATAGAGATAATCAGCATCTGACATAAACAGTAAAGTTGAAGACCTTGACTTTGTCCTTTCCCGCTGCATTTGATTTTAACTTTTGATGCAGGCAAACACGTAACAATCGTGCAACGCAAAGACTAATTAGATTTTTAATTATATACAGTTCTGATAATAAGACGTTCAGGTTGTTTAAAATTAGTTGTGGGTATTTCTAATTATATATTATTAAAATCGTCGGAAACTTGTTGATGATTTTATTCCCTGCTTCCAGAACATTTATTACTTTTAATTTGACAAAAACCTGTAAATAATGTTCTATGTCCTTATATAAAGTTTCAAGGTCGTCGGGTCGTAATTTAAAACTTTGAAAGTATAATTGAGCTGCCGGATCAAAGAAGGGCACATAACCCATTTGAATTACATTGGTTATGTGCCCTTCTTTGATCCGGCAGCTCAATTAAATTATCCTTTTTTAGATAATAATTAAATTATGATATATAGTTTATAATTTGTGATTTCTTGGAAATTACAAAATTCACTGTAGGACTGTTTTGCAGTGATAATTTCAATAATTCGGTTTACGGTTCAATAGATGTTGGTTATTCCCTTTTCAAAAAATTCTATTAATTAAAAAACTAGTATTAAAAAACTAATAACGACAATCGAGTAATTAGATGATTCAATTCTGTACTTCGTTGTACTGCAAAATGATAAATTCTGCGTAAAATAATTTACTTTCTGTGAAAAAAAGAACGGAATTTTTTATTATATTGATTATCCAAAATTATCTAAAATTAGTTTTGGATAAGTGGAATTTTTGGGTGTTTTATGCGCCTCATCAGTATTGATCTTATGTTGCAATTTTTTGGAGTATGCATCTATTCAGATAATCTTGTATATCAAATTGAAATTCATGTAACCCTTTAATTTGATGCAGCTCGACCAAATGTCGAGAGCCGAATGACGTAGAGCGCAGCTTCACGTGGCATTAAAGCTAAACTTCGTTTGCACTCGGAATTGTTCGGCTCGAGTCGAACTCTTAAAACGAGTGAGTTCACAGACAACTCCTGTGACGAAAATGTTCCACCGTCTCCAGCAGTGTAGTGTTCGGTTGTTCGCGAGAGAGGAAGGTTTGTGTTTTCAACAGTTTAAAAAACTCGCAACTTCAAACGTGACCGTTGGAAAAATATCAAAAAAAAAAAATTTTTTTTAAATGTGAAGTGAGTTTGTGCAAAAATATCTTAATTAATTTAATTATTTAAAGAACTAGTTGTGTTAAGTTCTGGGAAAAAAGTGTATTTACCACAAGTGGAATATTACCGCTCTTTTTTAATAGGGGGAGGGAGGTGGAGGTTTCATTTTTTAATATTAAAGTCCTTCTGAAATCGAACCCATTTGAAATAAATTCATCAAAAAGCACAGTGAAATATAATGGAGGAAGAAATTTGAATGGATTACGAATATTAATAATAATTGTTACATTTATAATAATTGGAATCAATAACGTAAATAGACATCGAAGGAAATAAAAATAAGATTATTTGTCCTCAAGGTCTTAAATGACTTTTTTCATTCAAGGAGCTTTGAAAACCTTCAATAATGCAAGGTTTTAAATATCTTCAATCTGCAAAGAATATTTTTCGAAAAACACAAAACTTGATACAGATTTTTATGCAAAATTTGAGCTTATAAACTTTAGATGAATAATTTGCATGCGTTGCGGATGATGAACCCAAACTTTTTGGAGTACATTGAAAATTACAATACCTGCCCGTTGTTCATTTAAACTTTATATTCAAAATAAGAGAAAGAGTTGAATATTTTATTGTCTCTGAAATTAAGATAAAAAATTTTCCAAGAATGCTACTTTCTACAAAGTCCAAAAGGAGATGAAATTCAGATAACAGTCTGTATCTTTAAAATTGGGAACAGTCATATATTCAGAAATATTCTGTAAATATTCTGTTAAGATTAAACCTTATCTAAATTTTTTTTATCTAATTTAAGTATAACATCCTTATAAGTTATATCCTTATAACTTAAGGTTATAAACATGAACTGTTTTACAAAGGAACAACTATCTTTATGGATATTATGTATATGAAGATCCATCATATACAGAAATGTTGGAAAATTTTTCCAAAATAAAGAAAAGTAGCCGACAAAGTTGAGATCTGAGGAAAGTATTAGAAAAAAAAAAAATGGGAAAGCAAAGAAATGTTGAGGTCAACTTGCAGGTTAAAGTCTTTTGAAAAGAACAGAGTCCAAGCGGTCGAGAGCAGGTATATCTTTGAACACGTGTCCCTCCTCACTTATAGACCGAGTGGCATCTTATCAAACAAGTGCATTTTGCACGTACGAGACGAAAGATCGGACGTTTGCTTGTTTAGCTCGTCTTCTTAGTGAGTTAAAAAGAAAAAAAAATAACTTATTCAGGAAGAGAATCACGTGCAGTCCACGTCATTTCGGTGGAATTTCTGACTAGTCAAGTCGGAAAAGGAAGGAAAAAAAATGGAGCCACGTACATCTGGAACCCACTCTCTTTTTCCGTTGATTTGGGATAAAAAACCGGTTTCTGAACACAACAACTGGAAATAGGCTTTGTGCTTTTCGAAAGAATTAGGATTATTAGTGTTCGAAATTCTGGTGATTAAGTTTTGAAATAAAATGATCCATCTGAAAGGGTTTCCAAATTCAGATAAATGGGTTTCGATATAAGGCAATAGTTTGATAAGACGATGAGGGAGGGATTTAGATGGATTTGAATTATTATGTTCATTTAAAGTCACTGCAGGATTGTATGAAACCATTAAAATTCGTGCCCGAGTTTTCATTGGAATTACTTTGTCAACTTTCATTAAAAAGTAAAATTAAACTACACTGATAGTGAGTTTCCTTTGTAACTAGTTTTTCATTTAGTTGAAAAATCGTTTACATGCTAGTATATTGAAAATTCATTTGCGATTCAATTTTTCACTTTGAAAAAATTTAGCTACTTTTTTAAATTAAATTTTTGAAAGTTTTAGTTTTGTTTAATAACGGAAAGCGAAGCTTATCTTTGAATGAAATGTATATAAAATTATTCTATTACTTGCTTCAATTTTCTTATCAATTCCAATCACTGATAGCTGAACATTATTTTCATTTGGTTGTTATTGTACATTTTTATCTAAATGATAAATTAAATAATTTCTTGTCGTTAATAGTGGTTTATTAATGGGTTTTTTTTATTATTTAATACATGCACTGATAATAAACAATCATAAATGATTCATTTCCAATAATTAGAAAAGTTTTACCACTTTTCTTATACAATATAGTAACTTTTGTGTTAAAAATCCTATATAAATTTCAACATAAAACGGACATTCTTGCCACAAAGTTCGATCCATTCTTAAAATCTTTTTTCACATTCACGTCTTGCTAAGAAAAGAAATGAGAGTCGTAAATACTTTTTTTTAAGAAAAAAAAAAAGAAAGAACTTGTAAGGCAAACGAATTAAAACTCTCACGTACAAGTTATTTTTAAAGTGAATAAAAATTACGAAAAAAAATGAATAAGAAGTTGAAATTGAATGAATCAAAAGAGAGAAAAAATTGGAAACAGTTTTTTAAATAACATAAAAATGCCATAATTTTTAAAATATCTTTGGTTTAAAAAAAAAGACAACTATTTCTTAAAGAGAAGAAAAAAAGAATTGTTAAGAAAGTGAAATTTAATTTAAAAAAAAAAACTTCACTAAAAACGAACGATAAGAAAATAAGGAAAAAATAAGTTAAATAAACTTTTATATTTATTTTTCTCTTATTTACAAAATAAAAAAGAAGAAAAAGAAATTGAAATTGTATAAAGTAAATAAGAAATAAAAGTTAAAAAGAGTTTACGAACTTGAGTGAAAAATAAATATACGAAGTAATAATTGAATAAAAAATAGTAAAAGCAAGAGAGAAAACGGTATTAAATATATTTAAAAAATATTATAATTAGAATCAAAATTAATTTACGATAAAATATTAAATAAGTTAATTGAAATTAAATGGCAAAAATTAAAGACGAAATGATTGTTAAAAAAAATTATAAAAAAGCAACTTTGCAAACTTGTGGCAAGGATGTCCGTAAATTGCAAAGGCTACAATTAAATGTCTACTTTAGTATCCTGAAGGCGTAGGGGTGTCGCAAAGGCGATCGCGACTAAATAAGAAAAAGAGAGGGAGAGAAGGTACAGGTACAGAGGAAGAAAATGAAAAAAAAGTAAAAAGAAAATACAAGAGATTCGACACCCAACTCGTCGGGGCAAAAGCAACCAGGACTCTCGAGACACAGGTATTCCATGGTCGCCTGTATACATGCATACATTATTATTGTTATAAGTCCGGCAGCAGGTGCGACGTAGAAACCTCATACCTCTTTCCAAAGTTGAACCGATTTTGACTCTGCCCACCCATTGTGTCGATACTTTAATGTGCTGTGATAAAAGTCTGTGATATTGTGTTATCATCTTTATTACTCCGGCTAAATCGCAAGGACATTGTTATCTGCTGATAAAGGTATGTTTAATATTTTTATAAAAGCAACTACAGCTTGGCGAATCAGTGGAAGTTGTATATTAACATTTTTTTTATTATCACATTCACTGCATGAAAAATAAACGTTTCATTAAATAATTTTCCAATACAAATTTATTTACTTTTGAAACAAGAGGTTTATTTGTATTATTTTATTTTATTATTTTATTTGTATTATTTTATTTGTATTATTTTATTTGTATTAATTTTTTTCAATCATATATATGTATATGTATATCAGATGTAAAAAAGGGAAGAACCGAGTTTCGTAAAATGAAATTTTTCTTGATCGTAAAAATTCCTTTTGATGCATTTCCCGTCAAGTTGACTGTGTCAGAATACCAGACATCCAAAAAGTTCACGACGTTATCATTCGAACCCAGAATGTGCAAGTTTTGCAGAAAAACGGAAGCAGGAAGCGGTAATAATTCTTTTTCAACCCCGCGTGAGGGATACTAACCAGTATAGATATTTCTTATCATATTATATGACCTGTCGTTATTTGTTACATATATGAATTTTCACTCTGTATCAGTTTTGACTTCCTAATGCTATTTTGTATGCACATTATACATATAGAAACGTCAAAGTTATATAGAACTTGTTAACAAGTTACTTTCAACTAGTTCCTCGAAATACTTTACCATGTGTATAAAGTTTAAACTTTACTTGTAATGGTATCATGTAATTATCCCCCGAGAATTTGCAATTTTCTTATTCATAAAATTAGAAAAAAAATGATTATTTTTCCCGTATTCAAAATTGGGAAAAAAATTTCCCCCTATTTGGTAAAACTATTCGATAGGTTAATATATCACGCTGTAAAGTTTATTACAAAGTGTAAAAAAAAAATTTAAAGTATCTTGAAACTATTTGAGTCGTAAAGTTGGTTCTTGCGGTGTATTCTTTAAAGTCTATTCTATACATTTACAAATGCTGGTACAGAGAAGGTTAAAAGTTTACATTATGCGAAAGCTTTTAAAACTGCGTGCATTGAAAAAAGTTGCTCGAGTCTGACAGACAGGCAGACAGAGCGAGAGAGATTATAGCGGAGAGATAAAAATAGAATGAGAGAAGGAGAGGAAAAAATGTATACAGAGATAGGAGAGAAGACTTCCAAAAATTCAAATGTGCTCGTTCGTATTATTGCAGCTCTGTTTTATTCCACAATTCGCGTGTAAGTCCAGATGCATGCATAATTTAGAAACAATAAAAATTTCTCCAATCGTGAAAGCCAAAAGAATCTTGGAACCAGATGTTTCATGAATTTTATGAGCTTTTTCTTTTTTATTAAGACAGTAACACTCTCTGTCTATATGGTTACACTTTCGGTCAGATTTCATTCCCATCTGTTGCCAATGAACTTTTTTTTTCAAGCAAATTTTTTCCCGAACCATTAGAAAGATTGGTTAAACCAGTAAAAGGAACGAGTTTTATTTCTCTTTTTTGAAAAGAGCATTGAAAGCTTTTTTTTTTAGAAGAAGAAGCTGACTGGATTTTTTTTTATGAAGGGACTAATGGGAATTTTAGGGTGTCAATAAAAGGATGAATCATGAGTAATTGTCACATTGGAAAAAAGTTGGTATTTCACCATAAAAATAGATGGTGAAATTCATATCTCGAGTTTCACGTTGTGAGGAACATACGTGATGTACTTAAATTCCAGAGTGAGAGGTGAATCGCCATTCATGGCATGCAAAAGTACGTGTGTACTGTCCAAGAGGTGCAAAGGTGGATCGTAAATAGATAATGCTCTTACTTGACCGCACTTTATTGTTCTCTTAATAGTCAATCTTCCTATAACATTGACTTTTACTGACATTTCACTCTTTCATCGTCGCAATTTTCAGTTTTCTTTTGCATAATATAAGTAAAAAAAATTCAGTTGGTTCTAGAGGTTATTTTAGTCCAAAATTCATTCTGAGAGTAGAAAATTATCGTCCTAATAATAAAAACTGCTTATTCGTCAGTCTACGTCTCACTTATGAGAGAACTGCTGGAGGTTTCTCGAGCGGAAGTCCGCCAATCACGGCGCGAGTTTCCCTTCCCAGAGCGACCACGCCAACCACTGCACGAAGCTCTGATCCCCTCCTGCTCAATCGAGTCGGTATATAAAGCGACAGATTCGTAAGGCCCAGTGCAGTTCGTTGCCTCTGCTCCATACGCAAACATCAAAATTTTCCACCTTTCATTTCTAAAATACAGTTTATTTTTGCTAAAGAATAACTTTTTTTACAGTATCTAGATAATCGTAATAACTCTTATCTTTCACTAATTAAATTACTTTGGCAACAATAATATTAAATTTTCAACATGATTCTGTAGACAAAAGAAACATTTTCCATCAGCGTTATTTCTTCAATGTTTTTGAAAGTTTTTTTTACAACTTTTAAGAACAGAATAAAGTTGAAACCTAAGATCCATAAATTGGCTACTTAGATATCTGGTAGGCTAAGGGGGGAAAAAGAAGAAATCATGGTGGTTTTTTTCAAGGTAGAAAAAGTCTGAGCTACCTGAGAACTTTTCCAATCATACCATCACTGAACTCACGCTGGAAACTGCAAGACGTAATGAAAGATCAGGAAAGAAACTCTAGACGAAAGTTTTCTCAGGTTGCCAGTGAAATCTTTTTTTCTTTTTTATTTTTAACTTCCCTTTTTCCTCACCCTGAAATCTCTGGACAGCCAGGGAAGTTTATTCAATTTATGTAATTGGACGTACAAGGCAAAAATCTGACGGCTACCTTTGGTCAAGATAAAATGGATTAGTTGGTACTGATCCTTATTAGATAGACTCGAGAAATCTGGACAAAGAAAGTATCTTATTTAATTAGACACTTCTCTTCGCTAATTCATTCTTAACGGTTTTTCTTGTCCAAAGATAATGTCGAATTTTCTCTTAATTCATTTTGACTTTAGAAAAGTTGGGGAAAGTTTTTGGATTTATTTCTTTTTAATTTGATTTTAACGATTTACGATTATTGTCATCTTGTTTTTGGAATAAATAAGAGCATATGTAGCACAATCTGTCCCCCGGTTTGTACGGTTGAAATGGACGGGAAGTTGTATGTTGTGTGTATTCTAGCGAACTGCATTTGCAAGTTGCAACTAACCCGTCAACCAGCTCAGTTCAAGTTCATTGTTGCGAGTACTGATTAGAGCAGAGCTTTATTGTTCATCGTGTTACAAGCAGGTGACTCGTTCTCCTTCTATCTCTCTCGCTCTTATTGTTGTCTTTAAGTCAAGGATAAATCTACGTTTCGCTCCAGATTTCCTCTTATTATATATGCTAAGAATATTGTCTAAAAATGTCAATTTCAGAAAAATTACTATTTTTTACATTTAATTCCAAAAAGACGGTAATTTAAACAAAAAACACAGGTATTACTAATAAACAAGCAATTATACAACTTCCACTGAATTAAACCTAACATAGTTATAAGATATATTTTGCACCACCTTCATCTTATAGTTCGATATCGTAATAATGACAAAAACGATCAAAAGTTACAAAATGATCTTTTCTTGTATACACAGTAAAAAGAAAGTCTTATTTTAAGGCAGAAAAGATGTCTTATTTTAAGATGCAACATTTTTAAGACAGCCTTTGCTGAATTTACGCAATGATTTTACATACAATTTACATTATGGCTAGCAGTGCTGAATTTAAGACTCATCTTAAAATAAGATTTTATTTTTACTGTGTATTCAAGAACACATTTTGAACGTTGTAATTTATGTAATTTAATTATATTCTAGTGTAAAATTTGAAATTTTTTTATTTAAATCGTTTTTATTTACATACCTAATGATATGTAAAATTTTTATTTAAAGTTTAAATTGTTTCTAATTATCTTAAAAATTGTATAATTAAACATTTCATAATTATCATCTTTATTTTTAAATTTGTGAGATATCTCATACTTTTTTCTGTTCTTTATTTGAAAAAGAACTGCAACGGGACTTAAATTTTTAGAGCGTAAAATACTGAAGCGGATGTTTTTATTCTTATTATTTTAATGGAAATTACCGACTTTCCGTAAAGTTCAAAAATATTCTATTACTTCGGGTTACTTTATCCTATCACTTCACCGATGTAATTTCATCAAAATTTACAAAGTTAATAAGTAGATTAAAATTAAATACTGACTTTTATTGACAATAATTTTATTTGCTTCTTGTAAAATTTAGAAATCGTATTTTATGTAATTTTTATTTTTTTCTTGTTATAAAATTATGCTTTTCGTGACAAATAAAAGAGAATAAAAATAGAATATTTTTTGATGCTAAACTAAATGGAAATTATATATCAATTATGTAGGGAATCTATTGTTTTTCGTCATTGTTTTATTGTCTCCATTGTTTTGAAAATACAATTGTGAAATAATAGCGATGAGAATGTTAAATAATTCAAGTGTGAAATGCTAAGCGGATGTTTTTAAATCTTAATGATTTCAACGAGAATTCTCTGTCAGTGTCAGAGTTCACGCGAAATAGTATCAGATACGTCACGACAGTTGGAGAGCATTTAAAGCTAATCTAATTCGGTCATTGTCGCGGTTGAGAAACTTGTCTCGTTTTAGATGAACCTAACGGAAACTTTTAACTCCGTGTGTCCCACACTTTCAGGCTATTTAAATATTTCAGAGAATTTATATAATGTGTCCTAATTTCTTTAATCTTCAGTCAGTGACTCAGTTAATTATTAAATATTCATTCAGTAATCAAACTTTACTTAACTCATTAAAACAGTTAATTAACAAAATTCAACAAAAAACCTGAAAATTAAAAGATTCAAACTTAAATTTCTTTCAAGAAATACTTTTTAAAAAAAGAATTTTCCGCTTTTGAAGTAAATAAAAAAATTTTTTTTATCTCACACTTCATAATAAAAGTTTCTAAATCATGTTTGATATTAAATCAAAGAAATTTGTTGAAATGATGCTGGGTTTATTTTTATGGGCATTTTTAGAGATAAATGGCACCTTATCTGCGTAGACGAAGCTTGACGGAATTTGCAGGAGATATGCGAAAGATAGTAAAATCCTGTGGTATAAAGCTCGCTCTTTCTGTGTGATAAATTAAGTTCTCACTTTATCTAAGACAACGAGCAAATGTAACGTTCACACACTAACATTTTTCCTTGCGCTCGAACATTCTTTATGAAGATTTTAATTGTTCGTTTAGAATTTAGTGTAAACAGACCGGAGTAATGAATTTTGTTCTTATAAAATAAAAAAAAAGCCTGTCAATTAAAACGTAACGGGTTAATTTCATTTGAGGAAATTTTAATTTTGTTTCTGTATTTTCTTTTTACTTATTGAATACTGAGTAATATTCAGGAATCAGGACCGAAGTTGATAACAATGCGCAAAGAGTGGAGGGGACCTGCTTGTACCAATCACAGAGGTTGCGCCCCCTCCCCTTCACCCTTTACGTATTGCGCACGCAGTGTTCTCAACTTTCGTATAAAGAATCAATCAATCAATCAAATGAATTCATTTTTAAAATAATAAATAAATAAATTCATTATTATAAATGTTATGAATTTTTATTTCTCATGTTTTCATTTTGAATAATTTGAAAATTATTGCTTGACGCAACAAAGTATTTAGCACTTGAAAAACTATTTTTTATAATTTATATCTTATTTAGAATTATTAGAATTAATAAAGTGGTAAAAATAAATGTATAAAGTAAAGGATGGTAAAAAGAAATTGGTGATAAATTACTACTGTCTGTCTAGTTATCAACCAAGTAAAATATTTTATCAGTTGTTTAAATCGTTTTAATGATATGTTAAATAGATATAACTTAAATAAGGAAGATGGAAGTGTGACGTTTCGTCAGAGGCGTGGAAGACGAATTGTTTTGTTCGCATGTAGATTTATGCTAATAAAGCCAGGTCTCTTGAGTAGTATGAAATTAATAGACGCATCGCGCCCAGCTGAGGCTTAAAATGACGTTAATGGGCGCTTTGCTCGTAAAAGTGGCCTACTGCTAATGCTCATATACACACCTAGGACCGCCATTTGTAACCTTAAACGTAACTCGTTTATTGCCACAAAATTTCCCATGTTTCGTCCACACATCGTTCCTAAAATGTTTCCTAAAATTTTCAAAATTGTAGTCCAAAGATTATTTTTCCAATTTTAACATTCTTTTACAGTCAAATTGCCAGAAGAACTTCTAGAACTGTGAATATAAATTGTTACATATAGAATTTCTGAATTATAACGTCAGAATTCAATATCTTGGAGATTCTTTGTAAAATATGCAGCGATTATTTGATTTAAAATGTCCTTTAGTTGAATCAAAGAAGAAAAGTGGAAGAAAGAAGAATAAGATTCGTGAATAAAGAAACAAAAAAAAGAGTTAAGCTCTCGAAAATGATAAAGTTTGTGGGTGAGGGTGGGAAAAGGGAAGATTGCAAGTAATGGTTGGTGGAGAGCAAAGGCGTTTGGTATTATGAATATACATGCCTTGAAACGCGAAAGGTGTCTACTCCTAGCACGTTATGTACTTTTACTCTCAGGAAGTAGCAGCCATAAGGGTATTAGCATTTTACTGGCAAACTGTTTCAACGTTAAAGGATCCAAGGAAGTTTCGTTAGGGCGTTAAAAAAACAGTTTCTCTTTATGAAACTTGGGTTTGATTCTTTTAGCAAAGTAAATTGTATATAATCATGCAAAAAAGAAACTCCATCCAAGTTATTTATCATTAGTTGTTAATTTCTTTATTCATTATTAGTTTTTTTTGTACAAGAACTTGGTCTTTGTTACAGTCCTATAAGAACTAGACTTTAGCTTCTTTGTCACTTCACTTCCGGGTGTATTTGTTTAAAACCGTTTCGTTCCTTTTCTTTCTTCTAGATTAGAATTTTGAAGAATCTTTCCAACCTATGGCAGATTCCATGTTTATAGAGGCAACTAGAAAAACATTATAATTTTGTCTCAATCGATGATTCAGCTTTGATCTGAAATTCATATCTGGATGAGAGAATTTGTATTTTAAACAAGGCAGTCATCTGCATCCAGTTTTCTGGTTCCACATAAGCCATTTTGGCACGAGTGGGTTCTCTCTTTGTTCTGCAGCTCGTTTGCCACGTGTACAAATTCTATTATCGTTGCGTAATGACGCGTTACTTGTTGCAATTAATCGTATCCTGGAAACTGACTCCATTTGCGTCGTCTCCCTATACAGCAGATTATATGCACAAGTGTTGGAGATAACGTCCGTATATACTTATTATTTTGAACTTTGCTTATAATTTTTATTTTCTATACACTATCCCACCTGTAGGTGGGACTAATTCTCTAAATTGTTTCAGCATCCAATAATTTATCGATAATTACGTTATATTGTGTGTTGAAAGACAAGTTTGGAATGACTAGAAAGTTGAGGTTTGTTGTTCGTTTTGTTGGAGGAATTTATTTCGAGTCACGATGCAATGACGAGCGGAAAATTAATGGTTTCATGTTCAGTTTATTCCACAATTATCTGGAATTTCATTTGAAACTTTTAATTCTGATTGCAAATTAATTTGAAATTTGTTTCAAAGGAAATTTTTAACGAGCGTGACACATAAATTTACTCGCAATAAGAGTTAAAGGGAATATGTAAATTTTCAATTTTTGTACCATTGGTTCTGAATTTTATATATTTTATTTATTTTTATTGACATTGTAAAATATCTCTACTTAAATTTCCTGTCTAGTCTCTCTCTAGGAGAGAGACACTGGTCTAATTTCATGGCTCGCGACTATCGAGGTTGATAAGCCAGAGAAGGGTATTCGGTTTCCCTAATCTGTCGTTGACATCGATTGCCTTTGCCAAGATAGTCAATGCGCGAGAAAACTGCTCTCTATTGTTATGGTTAAAAGTTCTAATACCTAGCAATTGATTTCCAGGGGGTTGCAAAATATCTAATCCGATAAATAATTCTATTTATTAATTATTTTGCAATAATTAATATTATTGCTTTAATATTATTATTATTATCACATTATTTAATTAAAGAATGGAATTTTAAAAGCGTTCTGCCCTGAGTACATTTCGTTCTTAACTTAAGTTTGCATATATCGGAAAGATTAAATTTTATCGTCATTATTATTCGTTTTATTATAAAGTCTAAAATGTCTGAATACATTTTCTCCTTCTTTTCAGTAAAAGCAATTTCGTTTGGCTTATAACAGAAACAGTATCATAATTTTCTCTTTCACAAAAGAAGAAGAAAAAAAATTAAATCACTCGGTTGAAGCAAAAGTAAAACTCATTCAGGAAATAAATTAATTTAGCTTCTTGCTCGAGAACCGATTTACAAACGCTTATTAAAATTCACTTATACATACTCTTTGAGATATTTCACTACTTTTTAAATATTCATCAGTTTTGATTCACTTTCTCATCTGTGGCAAGTGGAATTTTATTGTTCCTTTGGTATTTTCTCATGAAGGGAAAAATATATTAACAATTGTTTATTATTTTTGTGAAAAAATATTTCATATTTGTAGAAGAATTATTTTAGAAGATCATTTATGAGTTTCCTTGGCTGAATTCAAGTTCAATATTCGTCCTTCACTTCCCCACTGTCTAGTCTTGAATTTCTTGCCATTCTTCTAGGTCAAGATCCTCAGGTATTATTTCTCATTTGGTGTCCTTTCACTCTCCAGCAGCTGATTGTGGCCGCAGAAAGAAGTTGGTAAAAAAAAACCGGTTTGCCGGTCCCACCGCGCTGGCTCCTCTTTGGGATCTTGCGGTTTCTGCGAGGCGACAAACTTTTCTTATTCTCGTCCTTTGTATTTGACATGCAGTGCTTAACACTAATCAGAATCTTCACCAACACACACGTAAATAAAATAATAACGTAAATAATAAAAAGCATTTTAAAAAGAAAGAAAAGGAAAGCAATGAATAATTTTAGCCACTGAGAAAATGTATAATTAGATAAGAAAATAAGAATAAAAGGAAGTGGCATTTCGATTTTGTTTTCCAAGGGCACTCACTAATTGTCCAGATTAAAAAATCGTTAATTAAGGTCCATGTACTGTCGTTATAATAAAATACAACATTCCGGACTGATTTAATTTGAGCACGATCTGAACCAAAATGAAAAATAAATTCATCGTAAACAAACGTTGAAAAGATATTTAATTTGTTTTCTTTTTTGAGAGAGGAAAAAATAAGTACGGTTTCTCACGTCTTTACTTTTATGTTTTCTGACGCTGTTTTCCTTGTTCTGTTTCTTTAATTTTCTCCTGAACTTTTTTCCTGAAAGAGTTTACTTTCTTCTTAGACTATTTTTTTGATTTTCCTTTTTACTTTTGATTTTACCTCTTTCTTGTATTCATTTGTGGCTTTTATTCTTTTCATTTTCTCACGTTGGAAAAAACGCAAGAGAGATTTAATATATATATATATAATATATTTAAGAGAATTCACTTTGGTGTAGGATATATAAATGAAACTCGTTTGTAAATGGACTTCGTTGAAGCAACAACTTTCACGGTTTTATTTATCCCAAGAGCCGTTATCGCCTGGTTTAAAAGGAGTGATGAATATTCCAAAAGCCACGCTGACGTTGTAGAAATTGTCTTTGAAAAAAATTAATTTGAAAAGGAAAAGAGGGAAAGGACTCTCCTGCTTTTTTTGCAAATTGAATATTTATAGTTGTGTTTTGTTAGATTTTAATTGTTGTTTGATTTTCAGGTATACATATGACTTTTACTGAAAACAACGTTTCTTTTAAAAAAAACATATTTCAAAATTGAATTCTTTTTTGGATATCTTTGTGGTGATTCGAAATTCGTTTTTTTTAAATAGTTCATATTAATTGTTTTGATTTTTGAATTAAAAGAATTTTTTGATTTAATGTTGAATCGGAAAAGAAATATTGTCTGATATATTTGCAGAATTAAATGCTTGGTTGGTTAAAATCACGTGCAGCCTGAATATAGACTCAAGCTTTGTGTTTCATTACACCTCCTGCTAAGGTTTCTCGTTAGTGCTCTCACCTCAATGTATGCTGCCTCCAAGCTTAGTACGGAAGCTTATATCTAAATTAAATCAAATTTACTCAGATTCTCAAACATTTCTCCAATTGTTACGAGATTTCAATTATGATCTTCAATTAATTTTGTAAATTTATTCAAAATTCCTGCCTATTGAATATCATCTCTTCCTGTAATTTATTATTGTATTGTATTCATTTTATTTATTTTATTATTCCGATTATTTAGAAAATAAAAGATTATAAATAACTTGGAAAAAGTCCATATGAAATTCTTGCACCGGCATATTTAAAATATTTCCAATATTTCAAGGTGTGTAAATATCGAAAAATATATACAGGTATATCTCAAAGGAGATGTAGATTTTTTCTTTTTTACCATCATTTTTTATTTGTCGGGAATTTTCATACTTGCAAAATTATAGAAATTTCTCGATCGAGAATAGATTCGCTTTGCACTTTTGGCTTTTCACGAGCATTTGTTTTGAAGAAAACTCAATGATCCAAGTGGGACTCGAGTTCGTATTTTTCAAACTGCAATCTGTTTTTTTTTTCACCCGCATTCGAATGTTCACATATCGAGAAATTATATGGAGTACTATTTTTTGCCATTAAAAAAGCACATATCTTGAAGAAAATTATTCGAATAAAATTGTATTATTGCCCTCGGGAAAACGAAAATATCGTTATCTCTATAAATCACTACATCAGTAATGGAAAAAATGTTTTATCGTAACTAAACTTTTAATGATCTTTTATATAACAAAGGCATTTACCAAAAATGTCATTAAAAATTGCAAACAATATCGTTGAGAGTGAAAGACAGTTACTTTTTATAACCTAAACAACGGAAAAATACTATTTTAAACTTGCCTGTTATAAAATAATAATAAAATAATAAAACAGTAATAAAAACATCAATAATATTTACATCCGATAATAAAATAATGTGATCAAAATTTGTCCTTTTGCGGGTAATTTTGAATAATTTTATATGTGTACCTAGTGCTGGATTTACAAGATTCGGATGTAATTAGTCGTCACGATAAAATTGAATGTCAGAATATTGAAAGTGTTCTTTGTGGTCTCAATATATACAAAAGAGTTCTCTTCGCTCTCGCGTTATTTGCTCTTTCGATTCATTTCCAATGTCTACCCAATTTCCACGGTGTATTGAATATCTCTCCGGGTCGAGAGGCTGCGCTTTATTTTCAACGGTAAAAAGCAAATGGAAATATATCCCCAAATATAGTATAGTAATATAGTTTCATATACAGCATAACTTCAGATTCTACATTGATAAACTTCATTGGTCCATAATGCTTCTGAATTTTTATCTTATATTCAAATTTGTGTAACAATGAAAAAAATTTCACTTAATTTAAAGTTTTTTTATTCCGATGATTAGATTATTCAATTGATTGAAATTGTTTTTGAATAATTCGTAAATAATTAGGAAATAGAGAAAGTCAGATAGTGGAAATGTAAGAGGGAAGTTGTTTTTCGAACCATTGTAGCAGGTGTGAGAGTTGATTGGCAGTGGGTAGGATAAGTAAAGTTTGTTGAAAGTTCAGCGACGCGGCAGAAACTCTCATATTTCGTGACATACCCCCAGGGAATGAAACGACCGTTTCACCCATAGGTTATAGGAACTTTCTTGGAAAACGGAGAGCTTTTAAAGTCGCGGACCAAAGTTGGTCGCTTACCTCGTTTTTAAGTTGGCTTCCCTCTTGTTTCCTTCAATGGTTCACAAATTGAGCGAGTTAAGCCAATATTTTTTCAAATCTTTGCTTATTAGCTTTCCTCGCAGTAGCTTTGGGAGCAATAATACTGTAATCATAAAGTGGATTTTCAAGGAAAGCTTTCTAGAAAGCATCTTAGATGCTTCGATCTGTCACTAAGTAAAAAATGAAGACTCTCATCAATTTAATTAGGTTTCTATTTGAAACTTGAAGGGCACTTATTTCTTGCAAAAAGGGGAAAAAAATTCCCAACTTGACAGAACTGAACTTACTTGAGTCTATAATTACTTTCCAAAGTATCAGAAATCATTGATATTTCTTAGAAAGAACAAAGGTATTCACGGTCCTCTATATCGCTTGGCAGTTATTCTAGGATCCAGATTCTCTTGTTCAAGATCAAGTTTCTGTGTTCCATAATCCAAGTTCTTCACTCCCTTGAGAGATAAGGGAAAGTCTATATAATAACGAGAATTTGATCCTTTGCCAATCACTGCTAAAGTTTCTAATTGACTCACAATTAGTAACTCTAGGTTTATACAATCATTAATGCAAAATTGTTTCCTTTCATCGGTTTTACAAATGAAAAAATAAAACTGAATCCAACAAATGTTGAATTATCAGAGAATTTGTTTTAAAATTATTCCAAAGAATTTTAATTTCAGTAATAAAAAAAAGTAGTCAAGTAGTCGATTGGTAGTTTTGTCCCTCATTTCTTCTCACTAAATATAGGCATTGGAATAATTTTGTCAGAGCCAAAGTAAATACTGTAATATTCACTCAGAATGTTATAGTAGGAAACGATTAGCATTTTATTTAGGGGTAACAACCTCTTCATTACATGTATTTTGTAGAAGAAAAAATAAAATGAAAATCATTTCAAAACACTATAACTTTTATTATTATGCCGCTCTTTGGTATTTAAATTATCAGCTTCGAACTTGAAAATAATTATGTAAGAAATGTGAACCAATCTTTTCCCTGAAGGCAATATTAAAATAACAGAATCCTTAGATTTTTATTCTCTACTTATAATTTTTACTTTAATTAAAAAAAAGACTTTATTTTTCGCTCGATTCTATTTTCTATATTGGTTTCAAAAAATTTGAAGTCTTAAAATTGGATTTGTTTATTTATTTCTTCGGAAAAATTCAATTACATTTAAATATTCGAGAATAAGAAATACAAGCAAAAACGTTTGACGGATACAAAATTTATGATAGATCTAATTTAAAAGGCTAGTGATGAATATGGACCAAAAGTACTAATGGAAACGACTCATCTCCAATTCATGTTGAATGTTTTAAACATCTCTCAATTTCGTCTGGAAATTGCTTTAAATTAAATTCACCTTTAACGGTAAAATATTGTCCTTTAATATTTTTTATACAAAAGAATTTTTATTCACATGGTTTTTGTCAGTACGGTTTTGAATTGAATTTTTCATTTTATTTATAAAGCAGTTATTATTATAAAGCAGCATTATTTATTAATAAAAGGAAGAATTAAAATAAACTTGTTTTTTAATTTTATCAATTGAAAGAGAGATAAATGAGATTACAAAATTTATGTTATTGAAGATATGTGACACTGTTTAACAAAGTTTTCTCGTCAAAGATTTTCAGACAGTAAGGTGGAATCGGTCTTTATAAAAATTGCAATCGATCATACTTGTTTTTGATGCTTCCGGCCATTATCAAGATTTTGGTGCATATTAACGTCAAAATGCAGTGATTGATGTTTGGCAATAATTTGGTGAAAGAAAGCGAAAAAAGTACATCAATAGGCCTTGAGGGCATACGATAGATTATGACGTTACTGATCGAGCCTTTAAAAATTCCGAGACAACTAATTTTTTTAAAATAATTTCCTTCTAAAATTCCTTCTAAAATTAAATAATTTCCTTCTAAAATTTTGTATGTGAATTATTTCATTTTCACAGTAATATCTGAATATATTTCTATTCTTATCTTCATTGATACAAGTATTATGTTTACACAATTGTGTTTTAATTCTTTTTTATATAACGTAAGCAGTATTATAAAATTTATTATCACCAATTGAATTTTTAGCATAAAAAATTTCTTCTAAAATATTTAAATTTTACTTGAATGAAATATTATACTGATTTTTTATACGTGTACAAAGATTACAATTTATGATCAATTAAAAAGTTAGCAAAAATGGAGTGGAATTTTTAAATAATAATAAGAAGAAAAGACAGGGAATTTTTTCGAAATAGAATATTTTTACGGAATAAACGCATTTTTTTTCCTTTATCTGAGAAACCGCAAAGTTGAACTTATTGATCTTTGTGGAACATAAAGAAAACTTTTTTCTGATTTATGAGAAAGCTCTTACAATAACTCCTGTGGCTGGATCACGTCTGTTGCAACGCGTTTGGTTATGTACACGAGGTCGCTCTAAAAATATTCCAAGAGAAGAGGTAAAGCTCATCCTCCAACGAAAAGAGCGAGAGAGAAAGAGAGATTATAGGCTTGACGAACATGTAATAATTTAATAAGTAGTACTAGAAAATTGCTGTCCTTGAATGAACTGTCATTTTAATCGAAACAGAAACCGTTTGCCATTTTTGTAGACTCCCTCCCACGTACATAATAGAATTATCAAATGCTTACAACCGATTATTTCCTATCGCGTGACACACTTTCAATTCAGCCGATAAAGTTACTTTAAAGAAATAAACATTTAATTTTTAGATATAACTTACGTGACTTGTCCAAGTTAATTTTATTTGTAAGAAAAATTTTCAAACACCTGTTTATTTATAGCTAAATTAAAAGATGATCTAAGAATTATTTGAAATGTTTTTTTCTGATTAGCAACGTCAATTTAGACTGTCTCCTCATTAGTATACTTAAGTCACTGTAACAAGGGTTCTCATTAGTTGCGAGTGGTATCATTAATCTTCATTCTCAATGTCCACCTGTAAACCTTACCCTTTCGTCCTTAAAACAAAAAAAGGATATATGATAATTCTCATCGAAAATACATAATTTTATAAATCATAAATAAAAATCTACTGCAAATTTCTCGTTTTTCAATATTTTCCCGATTAAAATTGTCCACTATCGGTAAAATCGATTTTCACATAAACTGTAGGTCACCAGTAAAATAAAATTACGTTCTCTTCTTATCCCACTTTTTATTTTCCCCTCTAATCTTACAAGGAATTTCTCGGAACTTCGGAACTAGTTTTTATACCGATCCCGATAAATTATAATCGATTAGTGATTATTTCGAGTGGCCTATCATTCTTTACAATCCACAATAGTTTTTAATAGTTTACATTTTACGGAATTATATAATTCAAATAAAGAATAATATTACATTTGTAACAAGAAGACTTATGACATTTCCGTACTCAATAATTCAGTAGAATTTCTCTGACATAAAATCGCATCTCTCCAACTCCATTGTACGTAATAATTCAAAACATCCTTTTCAAGGGAGGCTTTCCGGGCTTTGTTCGAGTCATGTAAGAAGCTGCGAGTAAATTGATGGACGAGCGAGTCTTACATTGATGAGATAAGACTAGGTAAAGTTACGAGCGTCGCCATGTCGTAAATTCATACTATTTTTCTTTGGTCCTGTAACGACGAATGGTCATTTCTCTGACGTGACTTGACCCAACCTGGGTCAGTTCGAGCAACATCATGCGGTCCAGATACGAACCGTGAACCACGAGAGAGAAAATCGTGATGTTCCCAAGTTTTACGAAGGCACTTTTTACAGTCTCCTTTTCTATTATGTCTCTCTACTTTCTTTCCTTTTTTTCAAACGAAAAATAGTGAAAAATAGTAAAAAATTTTCCCCTATTAAATGTTTCTAAAATTTATTTATTCTTTGTAAGCGGACTTACTAAACATTGAGTCACGTTCTATTCTTGTGTATCGAAGATTTCGTATTTCTTCAATTTTTTTGGAATTTTTATTAAAATTGCTCTTTAAATCGACAGAAGATACGTGATATTCAAAATTTCAAAGTGAATAAATTCTGAAAATTATAAACTGTTTTTCTAGAAATATAAATATTGTTAGGTATGTTATGGTCTTCTTAGAACGAGGCGCAATTAGAAAAATAAGTTAATTGCGCCTTGATTAGATGGTGACCTACATATCTACCTTGAGTCCATAGGGTAAATGTCAGATCCTCGTTAATAAATTAAATTACGAAATTAAGGATGCACTCTCTGGAAGCTGTGTGCCGACACAAGAATATTGATTTAATCCGGTACTGATTTCCACACCTCTTCCTTGCTGTTTAACGGCGCCTACACCGATATTGAATGAACAAATTGAGTTAGTGTCCCACCTGATTAAGCCTTTGGTGTAACTGATTGAATTTCTGTATCGCAAGTGCGCTGCTCTCATTTCAAATAGATGGCAAACAATCATAAGACGTATTCATTGCACCTGCAAAACCATCGGCTTTTATCATTTCCATTTTTTAACTATACATTCTCCTTTTCTGCTGCTATTATCATAAACGTTCATTTGTTTCTCCATTGTTTTTTTCTTTTTATTATTTTGCTACAATTTGGCAATAAAATTATTATTCGAATATATTATTGCAAAACAGAATTGAATATTCACTATAATGGTTCAGGTAGACATTGGTGGAAATTGGAAATGAGATTCTTTAGCAATTCTATAAGTATAATTTAGATGAGGTCATAAAACTTTAAAGTAAACCAACAGGTTGGATGACCTCTTTAGTTTATACACATAAACCCCCTAGAAATGGGAACTGTGCCAAATCTAAATTAGTCGAGTCTTCCGAATTCTCCCAACACGAGAGGAATAATAATCCACATTTCGAGAATCACTTTAGAAATGTAAAATTTGCTCTCAAATTTAATTGTTTCACATTTTGTTTGTAAATTTTTTAAATTAAATTTTAATGCCTAGGTTTTTTTTTATTATCTTTATTATCCATAAAATAAAAAGTATTAAAATAATTTTTTTTTTCGTACTTTGTCCAGATTTAGATTTATTTTTGTTAATGTTTTTTCATTATTTCCTTCCTGTTTTTTCAAAATGAAGTATGTGACCCGCTTTTAATGAAGATTTGTCTTTTCGTATCCAAGGGAAACCGTACTTAAGACGTATAGAAGCCTTCTAAGCATTTTTCTAGAAAAGAAAAGCTCCAGGCATTCCCTGCGAATGACTCTCGACGATGTTGAGAAGCTTTATGGCAGTCATTCGACATGTCCACTTTTCTCCTTTTTCTTTAAACCCCTTCAAAATACTTTATCAATAAATATCACCTTTTATTTCAAGCATATAACATTATTTTTTTAATTTTAATGGTTTTATCAATTATTTTTTTAAATCTTTAATATCTTTTTCATGTAAAATGTTAAAAAAAACTGTTGTTAAATGCTTCTGGATACTGTTTGTATTACTAATTACCATAAAGTATTCTGTAATTAATTGACGGTACTGTTGCATTTAATTATATTCTTTTTGAACCGTTATTTATTCTTCCCTTCAAGATACAATGATTCATTGTAACTGGGAAATTAATATTACACAATTGGACTACAAGGATTTAAATAATTATATGTGCAAGTATGCGCACATTTTAATTACGCGCTATTAGTAACATTTATTCAGATCGTTTATGATTATGTAAAGAGTAATAAATATTGGATTAAAGAACCTGTTTCGTAATTTGCATTCCTTAACAATGTTCCACATGAAAGCCAATTACAATTACTAAACGGTATTTATGAAAAGAAAAATTTAATTAGAAAGTTCATCACTAACCGTAATAATTTGATCATTAGTTAATAATTTCCATTTTTTTTAGCAATTTTTTTTAGCAATTTTTTTTATTCCTCTCAATTTGCGGTATCCAAAGAATAATTGTTTCAGACAATGGTAGTTTCAATTATAGTTTATTAGTGAAAATATTTTTTATTATTTTTACTCTTTTAGTCAAGTAAAAAATAAATAACGATATTTTGGCTTAATTACAAATTACAATCAATGGAAACGTCGCTAAAGGACGTAGATTATACATCTTGTTATAAAGGACTTCAAAGTATATTCTAAACTCAACTTTTGCGGTTTTGGTTTATGTATAGCCAAGGAATTCTCTCTCTCTCTCTGTCTTTTCCTCTTTGAAAACTTTCGGCATTAGTTTTCCAACTGACTCTAATTTCTCTCGTTTTTTTTTTCAACACACGTGCAAGAGAACAACTTCCTTCTGCCCGGGAATCTACGGACTAATTTGCCAACTCATTACCCCATTACTGACATATTCGTGTAAGTTATTCCTCTAGCAAACTAACAAGAACATGATTCGACTTCCGAGTTTGAGAATACCGTTAAAAACCTTGCGCGTAAATACAAAATTTTTCAAATTCTGCGCTAATCTCCTGCAGTCAAGATAAAAATTCACCGGAAAAAATAAATCATACGAAAAAAATTGTTCTTTAATTTATATCTTCTGCAAACACTCGTGGGAATAGGAGACTATCAACTTTTAGATAGTCTACAAACGAGAGACTTTAGTTTTGAAGTGACGATGATTGTACCATAAAATAAAAGAAGATGGAGAAAAAAAGCCAGGCAAAATTCTAGAGACAATGTTAATCCCATGACACACCGTATTTATCACGAACTGTCCGAAACAGTCTGGAGAATTCACTTCTCTTTGTAACGTACAACACATGGAATTTAAGATCCGTAAATTTTACAACCAATCACGTTCTAAAAATCAATGACAAAAAAATTTAAAAAGAACCTCTTTTAATAATTTATTAAAATATGTGAAATATTCACCCCAGTTTTTCAATTATACCAGCATCAATCAACCACAATCAATAGTAATTGTTTCTTTTTTATTATTCCTGATTAGCATTTTTACGGAAATCTTCCTAATTGAATACAAGTCGATTATCAAGTTTCCTTTAATGAGAATCGACAAAATTGAAAAATTAACAATTTTTTTCTATTATCGAGTTTATAACAAAGTTTATGTGATTATTTGAAAATTGAATTCTCTTTCGTAGATCCTAATATAATAAAAGATATAATTAATTGTCAATTATTGTTATCGATTATATTGAAAGAGGCGACTCGAGAAGAGAGAAATAAACTGTATATTCGATATATATATATATAAAGTTATCCGTTGCCGATCGTGAATTTGCTTTGAGTACCAATAAAAGTAACGAGTTGTCGTTTAAAAACAAAGACTATCGTTTTCCTGAGATTTCATTTGTTCTCTGTGCTCTCGCGTGACGTAAAAGCATATATAGCAATTCAAGTGAAATTATTGGAACAGAGTGACGCGAACATTCGAATCAAGAAATGTTGAGTGGATGGACATATCAATTATTTGCTGTCCTGTGAGAGGACTCACCTCCATATTTGACTCGAGTTAGTTGAGAGTTCTCGTAATAAAAAGAGCGAATTTTGTCCCCTCATTCATTCCGACTGCTCGTGCTTCTTTACTCTTTTTTCTTCTTCTTTTTATTCAAAAGCAAGAGTCCTTGTAATTCAATAAAACAAATAATGACAGAGACATGTTCGAATGAATAAGGAATGAAGACACTCGAAAAACTTCCTGTCCAATCATCCAGAAAGGACCAATGATTAGGCCAATATTGTGTATGTATCAATTTTCGTCAAAAGAAAAAAAAAGGGAGAAATTTAACGATTCTTTGAGTTGATGCAATTGATGATTTTCAGATAGTTAGCTAACTATGACTTGTAATTCGGTTGCAATACAAATGAATCACTTTTGGGATTAGAGAACGAGATGTTTGATAATATAATCGTTATCTAAGGTTTGCGTTGTAAATCTAGTTATTTATGAGGATTACAGCAAAATCTTTGGGGGGGAAGGGGGTTTGCTAACTGCCACTTGAATTGGACCATGAGACTTCACACTAAGTCCATTGGATATTCCACGATTGTGCAATCAGTGTGAAATCTAGTGGGGCGTCAACATAGACATCCTAATAGGATTTCACTTGAGGCGTAACACAACAGATCCATCTGTGTACAATCCACAATGGGTTACGGCTGTTACACACATGCATGTTAGTTGAAACTCCAGAGGATAATTAACCAGTGTCTTCTTGGTTTCTGACTCACTAAAGATCATTCCCAAAAGCACGTCAAGCATTCCATATTTCCTCCCTAATGTAATATTGTTTGCATGTATGCTTGATTTTCAATTTCAAACATTAATTCCAAAGGATCAAAGGAGCAGAATATATTCTCTAAAATATTTTAGTTTTCTTGTTAAAATTATATTCAACTGTTGAAAATATTTATGACTGTATAATATTGGGCGGTCAATAAATGTTTTCAAAGTTTGTCAAAGAATACGAGTGAAATCCCCTAAGTTTAGATTGAATGGGGATATCTAGATTGCTTAGTGAAGATAACTTGGAGGGGGTGCTTAAGCATTCAGTGGTTAACGGTTTCAGGGAGGGGATGCAACGACACAGAGTGGCTAACAGTCAAGAGGTGGGAATTCCGTAGGTGGAGTCACCAAGTACTTGAAAGTAACTTGAGAAATGACAAGTAAATGAGATTTAACTAGACTAATTTATCCCCAGGTATTTCATATCCATCTTCTGGCATCTAATGATGATTTAAAATTTCAAAATACATATAGGTATATTTTATTAGCGACCTTTATGATTCTTTTTCTTTCTTTAAAATACAACTCGTGGGAGATTATTGACACTAATTTGTAAGTTTCAAACTTCAAAGATTCATTGACCTTTAAAGATCAATGTTCCCAGAGCGGTTGTATTGAGTCAGGAGTTATTTTTATCACAGTGATATTTCTTCTTTTTTCACAGTGATATTTTTTCTTTTTTCACAGTGATATTTCTTCTTTTTTCACAGTGATATTTCTTCTTTTTTCCCCCACCTTGAAAGAAAGTATAGTTCTTAATGGTCCACCGACTGTTTTAATTAACACTTTCCAAATTCTAATGGATAAATAACCGATAGAATTTGGAATCGGTGAATTAAAATTTAAAACACAGGTTGTAGAATTTTTGAAGGTTCGCATAAAAAACGGGGGAGAATTTAAGGAACGTGTCATGTTCTCAGGAGACAAAATACTAACAAGGTCTTTAGTAACCTGAAACCAGATTTAATATTGCATTATAGTTTTGTTAAAGGTCACATGTAAAATCAGAATTTGAGTCCCTGTTTTGGTGTATATAATTTATCGCGAATTTATGTCTGTATTGGATTTCTTTATTTGTTGTCGTACCTGTAATAAACGTCAAACAAATTAATAAATGCTGTGGCGGTGTCGATGAAAAAGTTGAATAAACTTAATAATTTTCCTTGCAAGTCTAATTACAATGTAACTATCAATTATTGTTATTTAGAAATTTCTTTTTCCCACTTTTGCGGGGTTAACTATCATCTCGCCTGAGGCTGGAGCGTGACGTGTTTATGCAGCGGTCCTGTCGTAAACTTTTTTGCAATATTTTCTCTCTCTCTCTCTCTCTCTCTCCATCTCTCCGCCTCCTGGACAAGTTCATGCATTTCGCCCCCGTTCATGCAGCACAAGCTTCTTCGTCGGCACGAAAGGATCCTGGAGATGCTGCGTGGACCGCCCGTTGGTCTGATATTCCTCTTTCCCGCGGCTTCTCGTCTCCTTCATCTTCTTTTGACTTCTGCGTCCTTCCTGCTAGAGCGCGTCGAACTCGCTTTTCGACCGATTCGCCGACAGATATGATTTTACGATCGACTTATGCCAGTCGGGGGGTTATAAGAGGACCAAACGATTCGACCGATATCTTTTCTTGTTTCTATTTTTTACCTGAGAAGTATATCTTCTCGCTCCATTTCTAATCTTCCCTGAAGCCTTTCAAGTTGTCCTGAACCGGAAGTTCACACAGGTCAAATTCATTATTGTATTTTTAAAATCCAGAAATAAATTTTACCTTTTCGACGATCCAAATTTTATATTAGAAACTATTTTTACTTGATTTTAAATCAAGTAAAAATAGTTTCTATGGTTTTATTTCTTTTCTGCTTTTGTCAATTTTATTCTTGAATTTTTCTCTCAAAAAAAACTTCCTCGTTAGGAAAAATATTTTCTTCTAGAGAAAAAAAATTATTCATCTAATGAAGATGTACACTTTTTATTCAGAGATCTTTTTAATTACACACAAGGACTTTTCTTATATATATAATGAAGATGTTGTAAAAAAAAATGTTAACGAGACCGTCGAGAAACCACTTTTTATTTACAATATTCAAACCTTTTTTTAAATTAAAATTTTTAATATTTATGAACATATTTCCGTTAAACATAAAATTTGATAATTTTATTTAATTGTCATTTGAGTCTTCGATAAAAAAATAAGCAAATTACTTGAAAAAATCATATTTAAGATAAACATTAAGGTTTAATTAATAAAATTCTTTTGAAGCATTCCTGAAATATTTTTAAAGCGTCTCTGATAGGCTGACAGTGTTTAAAAGGAAAATTTGCATTCATCGAGATCGAGTTTACCCCTTTTCAATATCGAGCAATTGGGGACAAGTTAAAGAGCTTGTCCTTGCGATTTAGAGTCTCCTACTCGAATCATTGATTACGAGAGTAAGAGCCCGATGAACCGGAAGTCGTTGAACTCAGAGAAATGGCGATGCTGTGGCGGTATGTCGTTAATTCCTGCACTCGTTCTCTTGTAATTGAACGCGCCCGAATCGCTCCTTTTTTTCGAGACTGAAACTTGATTCCGCATCCTTGGTCACGAAGAACGATTTGCACGCGCATATCGTCCATTAGTTAACCCGCCTTTAATCGAGACGAAGATAGGGACCAAAGAAGAAAAGCAGAAAGAGAGAAATCGATTCATTTAAAACGCCATGTCTTTAGTTCATGCAGCAATTGTATAAATTGTATAAATTAATTTTAACGAATTATTCCCAATTTCAAGGAATTTTTCTCTTCTTTTTTTGCATATCTTGAGAAAACAATCGAGCTTTCAGTTTCTGATACATTACTGATAATTTTTCTTTGTATCGCATATAATGAAATAAAAATATTAAATTAATTGAAATAATACAAGGAACATTACTCCTAATATACAACGAAATTTTTCTAGATTTTAAATTAATCCTTTATTATTTTAAGGCGTTAAAATCGCGTTTTGCTAAAAATGTGCGAAATTAATAAGCATTCAAGTACCCACGCTAAGAATATCAAATTTACATAGTTCTCGGAATAATTCAGATGGATATAAATAATCCGCTATTGATGGATTATTCAATGAACAGTAAAAAAAAAATCATATCGTAGAATTAAAATCTTGAGATAGAATTTTAAAAAAGATTTTGAATAATTGAATCCTTAAATATAAATCTTGAATGACATTTGTTGAATTTTAGAAAGAAAAAATCGGATGTTTTATTATTATAATTACAACAATTTTTTTTCTCTTATTAGTCTACAATTTTTTTGAATTCATCGCAAATTGATAATTTTAACTCTTACATTGAAGATGAAGTATGCGATATCGAACAAATTGAAGGACTGAGTGTTTGTATATTTAAAATTATTTATAAACCATCTGGATTTCTTTTCATTTACAGCATTTATCCGAATAGAAGAAGAAGAAGAAGAAGAGAGAAAAATAAATGTGGATGAAGCAAAAAGTTAAACATAACTTAAGGATTATTGTCAGGTGTTGTTGAATCATTTGGATAAATATCTACGTCTCATATCATTCTGGCCTGGAATAACAACAGGTGGTTGACAAGTAAGTTACTTCTGTGATCATTTTTGCTAAACTATCTTGGAACTCTGAATGAAATGTCGAAACTAAACCCTGAATTCTTTTCAAGTGTGTACAAATTACAAAAAGAAATATGTAAATGAAATTGTTCGAGTATTGAATTTGACTAATAATAGGTTTTTGCTTTCTTTCAAAACATAATTTTTGAATAAGAAGAAAAATGGTTCTATTTTAAATATAATTCCCGCAAATTCCAAATATTGAATGCTAATCGAACAATTTTGACTTTCCTGTTTATCTTTCCTTTTTTCCTTTTTTATAAATAAATTTATTTAAAAAAAATTTAATTTAGAGTTCCAGGATTTTTTGCAATCCTACAGAAGTATTCGACCTTGAGGTACATTGACTAAATCCAGTCGTGAAAATAGAGGAATAGAAATTGATAAACTAATTTTATGGAAGGAATTTCTATCTGAATAACAAGAAAAAAGTGATTCAATTTTAGCTGATTAATTAATTCAGACATTTCCCTCTGTATTAAGTCAAAATTCACCTCGAGCGTCGTTTAATATGAAACCCTACAATATCCAGAGACTGGACAATGGTTTACTGCTTTAATATAGCGGCGTCAATACGAGCGGAACATCAGAGAATCTCGACTTCCGACAGTGGAGCAAATACCTGACCAAGAATGAGGCTGTTGCAGAGAGTGGCCATCACTGGACTATTGTCCGTGATGCTGATCCTTCTCCTGACGGGAGCTTTCATTTCCCGTCATGACCTAGCTAGCGTCGTTGACCGTGGCATCGGTCCTCAGGAGCGACCTGAACAAGCAAATTCCGCTTGGCTTCAGGAAAATGTCATTCCAGAACAAGATTATGAGAAAGGTGACGACAGAGGACATTTGAATCCAAATGTTGTCAACGTGAGACACAGGCCACACCATTCAGAACCATCGGCTGTCGGTCCACCACCAATTACACATCCAGGAAAATATCCCATTCGCCCTCCCAATCCTCCTTTGGACGACATAACCCATCAACGAAGAGAAAAAGTTAAGGAGGTAAGTAATTTAACGAACAATTTTTTTATTTGGCCAATTAATTTAACCCTCATGAATTCCCATATACGGAAAATAACATAAATATCAATTAAAAATATAATCAATCCATTGAAATGAAAAATAAAAAAGAGGAAGTCAGGAATAAAATTTGACTTAATTTTTAGTAGTGCCTAGATATCAATAGCATTCGCAGAGTAAACGGAAATGAAAGAGAATCGTAAGAGGAAATCGATAAATCCTTTGTCCGACGAGACCCGGTAGCCGATATTCGCACTCGAATTGGCGGCTTTTGAGCGGAAAGGGCATTTAGAAAGAAAAAAAAAGAGAAAAATAAAAATGATCCAATGGGAGTGATTTAAAAGATAGTAAGGAATATTAATTAAACTAAAATCCAAATTGAAAATAAATAGATATATTCTAATTATATCACATGTATTATTATATTTTAGAGATAGTAATTAAATTTACCGGAATATTTCATCTACTTTATCCCAATGTGTTAAATTAGGTAGAAGAATAGAAGTGAAATTAATACCATGTTTCACTTGAAAACAAACAAATAAAACGAGGGAAATTTGAAAATGCAAATATCTCTTGGCTATTTTATATCCTAGTATATGAAAAAGGTGAAATCAAACGAAAGACTGTATAGGCTTTAAATCTTTTTTGAATAAAAAAAGATGGTTGATTGAAAAACCAGTTAAAATTGAATTTTCTTTATACGTGATATTGAATTTGATATTATTAATAATTGAATTAAAAAATATCCTTTTTTTGCAATTTGGTCTATTGGGGAGTTATTTTTCCCGGACTGATCTTATCCTAACGTTGTATCCATGTCTAACAACCGCGTTTACACTCTTGTCTTAAGTTGCAGTCTGCTTTTAAGATGGAGTACTCAGAGAGCTGCTTATCTTAATGGCAGTGGTCATTTACACGCAAGAACATCCACATTTGCTGCGATTTAAAATGCGGTTTTTCTTAAAAATTATCTTCTTCCTGTATAACCTAATATTACGTAGAGATTTTCAAAATCGTTATTGCTTTAAAATAGCCGAAAAATATTGTTTTCTTTACTATTATGTGTTTGTTTTTGTTTTCTAAGGAAGTGAAATATTTTGCATAATTCTTAAAGGCCTACCTGGAAACAGTTCTCTGTCCAATGGCCAATCTTGGCCTATTTCTTTTTAGTCCTATAGTAAATGTCTGCTTCCTCAAGGGTCGACCTGAGAACTCCAATTTCCATGCGAGAAAATTTAGCCAAAAATAAAAGACTATTATTTTTCGCCATACTTCTTTCATAAGAAGTAGCTTAGACTCTTCTTGCAATCTGCGCACCTGTGATTACTTTTCAGTCGATCCGCCTCTTCTTGGTTGGTGACTTTAACTGCGAATTTTCTCCCACGCTAGTTGGACTAGCTTCTTTTTTTTTGCTAGCGTCTTCAAAATTTGCCCCAGATCATTCTGAACTTCTCCATCTTGAGTAAAACAATCCAAGTGTAGTCTTTCTTTCCACCTGCAACGATTTTACTCACCTCATCCAATATTCTTGAATATTCACACAAGATGAACATCCTTCAGGAGAATTATTATTTTCTTCATAAACATTATAATAGATTTATAAAAAATATGTTCTTCCCACCTTGTTCAAAAATTGTTACATATAAAAAATAAAGTAATGTTAATACTTTAATAGATTATTCCATTGTGTGAAATTGTTTTTTAATCTCACATAGAATATTGATTTCCACATTCGCCTGGGGGTTGCTCGTTCGAAGAAAGCTCACTTGGAATTAAGTAAATGTTCAAGATGAAATGAGAACATTGCAAGTGCCAGATACTTCCATTTCCAAAGACGTTAATGTAATTGACTCGTTATCGCTGAAATCTTTTTACGTATCAGCGCAACCCACTTTTAGGGAGTTTTTAATACTCTCTCCTAAATTGATTATCAATCTCAAAATGCAGTCTACTGAAAGGAAATCTGACTCGGGGGTTTTTTTTCTCTCTCTTTCCCAGGATATCTCGATGAATCATCCAATAAAAATGCACCCACTTTAATTTCTAAAGTAAGCAAATTTTTCTTCTTGTATTTAGCATTTTTTAATGTGGATCTATTTATGATATGGGAAATGTGCATTACCGGAGAAATTATTTATTATTATCTGTAATAATCGTCGTATTCTTTCAATCATTCATTCTGTCCACAGTATGATATTAGTTTTTTATATGCTTTTGTTTTTGAAAGATTTTGACAAGTCGTGAAGTGATTATATTTATAAATTAATACAATTTAATGGATAAAATTTATTTATGTTACCCCAAAATTAGTAATTGATTATTTTGATTCCCAGACAACATTTTTTACAATTTTTAATCAATCTAACAAATTGAGAGCATATTTCAATAAAATAGAACATTTTTTAATATTATATCAGTTGATCCAATGTGATCAAATTTTTAGTAAATTTAAGGGATAAAATTTATTTATGCTATTCACAAAATTAAATATTGTTTAATTTGATTCTCCAACAACATTTAAAACAATTTTTTATCTAGCTGACAAGTTCAGAACATATTTCAATTAAATAACAAATTTTACATATTTTATTTGATCCAATGTGATCAAAATTTTTGTAAATTTGTGGAATAAAATTTATTTATGCTATCCACAAAATTAATTGTTGTTTATTTTGATTCCCCAACAACATTATTAACAAATAATTATCAAGCTAACAAGTTCAGAACATACTTCAAAAAAATAAAAAATTTTTGATATTTTTTTTGATCCAATGTGATCAAATTTTTAGTAAATTTAAGGCATAAAATTTATTTATGCTATCCACAAAATTAATTATTGTTTATTTTGATACTCCCACAACATTCCAAACTATTTTTTATCAAGCTAACAAGTTCTAACAAGTTTATCAATGGTAACTATTATCAATGGTAACTATTATCGACAATAAATATTATCAATGGTAACTATTATCGACAATAAATATTATCAATGGTAACTATTATCGACCGTAGATAATAATTAACAGTAGTTGTTACCGACGAAATTATTATCAATGGTAACTATTATCAACCGTAGATATTGTTGATAGTAGTTGTTACCGACGA
>JUFY01024973.1:0-16501 GCA_001855655.1 Leptopilina clavipes | reverse complement strand
TTTACTGTTTCCTAACAGTTCGAAAGAGCGAACATTCATCGCAGAGGACAAGGATCCGAAGAAAAATTATTTTTGGGAATTTTCTATAAATTTCCTCATACTAGATCATGAATAATAGTGTCATCCACTTCAGGAAAAATAGTTTCGTGCATTCAAATCATCAACATTTAATGGAAATTATTTTTGGAAAATTCCATTTACATAGTTAATATTTTCTGTTTCCTAACAGTTCGAAAGAGCGAACATTTATCGCAAAGGACAAGGATCCGAAGAAAAATTAATTTCGGAAAATTTTATTCACATAGGTAATATTTTTTTTTTTTGTTTCAGATCAGTCGCAATCCAGCTTCCAAAGCAGAGGACAAGGATCCGAAGAAAAATTATTTTTGGGAATTTTGTACAAATTTCCCCATACTAGATCATGAATAAATAGTGTCTTCCACTTCAGAAAATTTGTTTCGTGCATTCAAATCATCAACTTTTAATGGAGATTATTTTTGGAAAATTTTATTCACATAGGTAATTTTTTTTGTTTCAGATCAGTCGCAATCCAACTTCCAACGCAGAGGGCAAGGATCCGAAGAAAAATTATTTTTGGGAATTTTGTATAAATTTCCCCATACTAGATCATGAATAAATACATTTAAAAATTATTTATAATTATTTATCAACAGATAAACAAAAAGAAATATTCAAAGAAAACTGTTTTTGTGGAAAGTAAAACAAAGAATATTATTTGGTAATCTCTATATATTTACAATTACGTTTATCCTGTGTACAAGGTCGTTAAAAACATTAAATGTTCATATTCGATAATCTATCCATGTATTGAATTATTTACATGTATATGAATGTGTACAAGATCGTTAAAAACATTAAATGTTTACACTTTTTTTTCGGTATCGCGAACTGTTTTTATTTTTTGTTAAGTTTCTCGCCAACTAATCATGGCCCTAAATAAATTTAATATCGTCGATATTTACATTAAAAAGTAAAAAAAAAAAGAAAAAAAACAATAAACAAACAAAATTATAATAACGTTCATAACTACAGGTTTTTTTGCATTGCGCGTTTACGAATAAATTGTACACAGACTCACGATCGATTAAACGCTATCGATCGTAGGTTTTTTCGCTTTCACTACTGTATTTTCAAACACATTTAATTTTTTTACCAATTGCTTCGTCATTCATTCTCACGTTCATTCTTGCAATTTTACCTGTCAATGTGTATCATTTGTAACTTTAAATTTAAACTCGAGACATAATTTTCAACTCTTGCAATAAACACAATAATCGGAGATGAGAAAAAAATTAACGGGAGATTCCCCTTTTATTTCATTTAATTTTGTTGTTGATCTTAGCTTGCGCATTCTTAATTTTTAAATATATTTATAATATATATATATATTTATTTATTTATTTACAACTTACATAATATATAAATGTAACTGTCCAGTTTTGGATTAACTGATTTTACAGAAAATGTACAATACAATTTTTCAAACGTAACTTCAACAGTGAAAGCTCATCAGATCAAGATCAATGTCAAAAAGAATTTTACAATTCATAAAAACTCTCATTTTAAAATTCGATATCAAAAAGATATGTAATTTTTGAGGCGAAACATTTAAGTTAAAAGAAAAAAAAACTAAAATCACGATTTTAAAATAAAATTTCAATAATTTAAAAATAATACAAAGTTAAATTTTACGAAACAATAATTAAAAAAAAGAATTGAAATAAAAAATTCTCTTCCCTCGACTCGATCGATAGCTTTTCAAGTTTAAGAATCAAGGTACATCGGTGTTACAAAATACAGTTAGGGACCCTTTTCTGTTTTCTTACACGATAATTTTTTTTTATTTAGAAAAAAAGCAACGGTGTCATTAAATTGCAAGATAAATTCATGAGTATGACAAAACATAATTAAAACAGTAAATTCTCAATAAACTTGAGATTGTTTTTCTACTTCTTCACAAAAAACAATTTCAATTTTATAATTTAATAAAAAAATTGTTTATGCTACTTTTGATCGACATTTGGATTTAAATTATTAACATTAACATAAATGAAATTGGTTTATTAATTCAATTTTTTCATATAATAAGAAAAGATGCGCGACTTTCAATTAAATTTTTTACACCAATTTTTGGTATTTAATAATACCAATTCAATAAAGATTCTTAGTCAATCTTTCCACTGACATGTTTTTTTGTTTTCTTTTTATAATATTCAAAAAATTGAAAATAAGTCTTTTTTAATAACACTTAAAGTAAGTGGACAATAGTCAAAAGAAATTCAAGTTGATATTCCAAGAGTTTCAATAGACAAATTGTTTTTTTCATACATAATTGATTCTCTAAAAACCATGATCGAAATTCAACATACGTTATTTACAAGATTCACTACATTGACCTATTTATGTATATATTTATACTACCTTATCAATCTTAAGGCTAGCGTAGCTCTCTGCACACACTTCAAGTGGTCCATGTGACGTTTGAAGACACTAGATGGTCAGTCGCTATCCGAATCTATCTTTTTCGTTGTCTTTCTTCTCTTTCTCGCTTGCTTCGATTTCACAATTTCTTCTTCCTGCAATTTTTCGTGGAAGAATTGAGAAAAATTCGTATTTTTGGTTTCAATTGTGAGAGGCTTTTTTATTTTGGCGTCAATTTGTTGAAAAAGACAGGGTTTATATGAAATATACTTACTTCACTGCTTTGCTCGCTACTTTCGGAATTTCTGTCTCGTGGTGGTTGTCTCTTGAAAGCATTTCTTTCCCTCGTGCTTGCACCAGCGCGTCGATAACTCTCCTTGCCGGCACTGCTTCCAATAGACGTTGACGTGTGCTTTCTCGATGAACTTGTAGGCGGTGGTGGTGGTGGTTGATTTTCCTCATTAACTTCAGCAAGCGCGAAAAGATCGCCATAACTTTTTCTCAACGAATCACTACTTGCGGCTTGCGCCTGTTGAAGTGCACGCTGCATTCCCTCCGATTGATACAATTGCAATTCCGACGCTGACAAACACTGCTGACGCAATTGATCCAAATGACCTAGAACTTGCTCACCAGACGGCGGTCCCGATTGTTGATTTTGCTTTGCACCCGTTCGCTTTCGTTTGTTTGGACTCGTGGCAGGGTATCTTGTACTCAATAGATTTGCCAGGAGTTCGCCAAGTTTTTCCTCGTAATCCCGACACCAATATCGCAGTGCCGATGCAACAAACATGTCACCGTCTGCACTTGGCCGATTGAATAATTGCTTCAAAAGATCCAACGAGGGTCTGGGAGAAATATTTAATTTGGTTAAAATGATAATAAAATTAAAGGAAATTATCATTTCTTTAGGTGATGACTTACTTTTCTTGCTTGAGCATCAATAAAATCGAAGTTAGGGCTTCGGCATTTTCCTTAAATTGAAGTTTTGGTAGAATTGGAAGTACATAATCAATGGGAAAATCGTGGGCGAATATTAACTGCCAGAAACAATATTGCTCGAAAGTATCCCAATTCAAACTCGCCGTTAAGAGAGATGAGAAGGACTCTTTTTTCAGCATTTTCAAATGTCCCTGCATTATTTGACAAACTAAATCTTGTAGTTGACAGGGATCAACAGTCGATACAACTAAATGTAAAAGATGAACGTTGCCCAATGCTACGTTTTGAAATTCCGTATAAACATCAGGTACAAGGTAACAAAGTAACGGTATGTTATCTTCATGACAGAGCTAAAAAAGACATAAATTTACTTAAAACTAATTTACTTAAAATAAGTGATTTTGCCATCGCTTGAAGATAATACGTCCAAACCCGAACTTACCTTCAAATCAGCCACTAAACAAGAATCCAACTTCTTCTCCCGTTGGGAGCAAAAATCCTTGTAAACGGACGCCTTCACGTCATTCAACACGTTACTTAAAAAATAAATTACCATTAACATTTTTTTCTCCAGATTCGAGTCGAGAGACATTTTTAAAATTACTTACCCTGGCTCGCCTTCTCGTTTCTCTTCTTCTCGACCCCAAACTTTTAAAAAATACAACAGAATATAACCAATTCTGGGCTGAATCGATTGAATTTCGGCTAATACTCGAGCAAGAAGTTTTCTTCTATTATCAACTTCCTTGCAGAGTTGAAATTGATTTCTAAACATAACAAAAAGTGGTGTACTTATACTGTCAGCGAACGCATCTTCATTAAGATTATCAGCTGGAAAAATATCAGCCGTTATTTGTGAGGCGAGAATGGAAGAAATACAAGTCGCTAATGCCGGTATTGTTTCAGTGTCAATTTCATCCTCAACAATCATTTGCACTATCCTCTCCATTGTTTGACATCTCGATTCATTATCACTTTCCACATGTAAACATTCAATAGCAGTCTTCAATTCCTCGGGCTCTAAAACTAAATTTAATTGCGTTGTTATGTCTTCTTTTTTTGTCACGCAATTCAAGTTTTTTTCGTTCTTTAATGGTTTCACTTTTGCCAGTGGGATATCAACGTCATGAATATCTTCAGACTTCGTCACTATCCTGTAATTGTTTCAATAAAAATTAAGCGTATTTTTTTTGAAATTAATACCAGAAAAAGAAAAGGAACTTTATATACCTCAGGGGCATTTCTTCCTCTTCGTCACTAAAGGCGGGTTCGCTCTCCCCTCCCACGTGATTATTTTCCGTCATTGCATTACCGGTATTATCCAACATCAGTCCCGGACTTAGATCTTTACTGAGTTCATCCATTTTACCTGAATATATTTGAAGCTTATTACCTGTTTAAGAAAACATCGTGCAAAAACCAAAGTTAGTAAGCATTGATGGTGCTCAAATAAAGAAAGGTGCTGAAAAAATTTCCCCAGCGCTCTAAATTATTAGTTGTTGAAAAATTATAAAGCAATTGACCGAAAACCAACAAATTTGAGGAAAAATTCAAAACAAGAAGATAAATTTACAATAGTACAGACTAAATTCAATTTGAAAGCAAAATACACATGCAAGCGTGAAAAGAAAGAATTCTCACCAAGATCAGCGTTTGGTGGTAGGCAAAATTCTTTAAATGTTTCTCGAATTTTACTCCTTAATTCACGATCTAACTTTGGACTATCAAACAATGGATTAAGGGTTGGTAAAACTCTTTTCTCCAAAATTTGTCTCAATGAAGAAAATATTCCATTTCGCACTTTTTCCGTCAGCGCTGGATAAAAGTTTGGTATTATCTGAAAAATGATGAATTTATTCATTTCTATTCACCTTCTTTTCTATTTTCTTGTATAAATTATGATGAAGTGTAAATAATTTACCCTGCAGAGAAAGTCTAATAATGTGGCAGTGACGGCAGGATGCGATCTCATTGAATTGTGCATGACCAAAATTGCCGGCTCAATATTCATAATATTATCCTTCTCGGGATCGAAGAATAGCCAGTCATAAAAGAGAGCCAATTTTGCATTACTCGCTGCTACAGTTGAGGTACAAGTTGTAAATAGCCAACCGATAACTGCCCATCGGGGAATGATGTCTGAACACAATAGTTCATTCGTGGGATGAATGACGCCAACAATAAAGCGTATGAGGTCACATCTTAACGATTGAGATTCGGGGGTGGCAAGATATTGCCTCTGAAACCAGTCCTGATATCGTTTATGGTTACCGAAACGCACCTGACTCGTTAGGAACACCAACTTTCTCTCCATGTCGGGTGTGAGACGCGACTGTAAAAATCGACGCGATGTTCTCGTTTGTAAAAGTTGTAAAACACCTGTAAAATTTGGACAAAGCGACTTCGGATTTAGCAATAGATCCTTCCATAATGCTTCAAATTCTGGTATTCTCGCGACATTTTGCAATAAGCGTACTAGATCCCTGTAAAGAAATCATTCAAGGATTACCGTATTAAAATTGAAAATCAATCGGGGATCAATCTGATGACAAAATATTTCACGAATATATAGATCGCATCTATTTCAAATCATACTGAGAATTATTTCCGAACCAGTTACGATCAAATATTACGAAATTATTGATGTTTCAAAAATCAAAAAATTTTAAAAGGGGGATTTTTTGGACAGAAGAGAATCATTTTTCTTATTATGGATTTGAGTATTGACATTTTGTAGATGTAATTTGAATTTTTGTTTATAGTTTAGTATATTGATGGGCATTGATAAATAAATAAATAAGTAAATAAATAACTAGTTTAGAGTATTTAAAAACGCATCGATTAACCTATTTGCGAACCAGTTACGATTAAGTATTACAAAGTTATTGATGTTTCAAAAATCAAAAATTTTGAAAAGGGGTGTTTTGGACAGTTTTGATTTTTAGTTCAAAAATGTTCATCTCTTCAAAATATATGCAAAAGTACTACAACTTGGCAGTGGTTATCTTTGCAGGTGCAAATAAATTTGCCATTTATTTATACAAAATTCCCAAAAATAATTTTTCTTCTTTCTCACTCTTCTTTCAGTATTTGTCAAGTTTCGATGGATTTTAAACTAGAAAAGAATATTTTATTGTGAAGTTAATTCTCAATATACCATCCAACTGTCCACATGATTTGAAATGAATCCAATCTACATAATATGAATTTGAGAAAATTCATTTGAACATAACAGTGATTCTCAGACGAAAATCAGTGGATTGACCCCCATCTGAAAGAATAAAATAAAAAACGATTAAAATTGAAAATTTTGAAATGAAAATTATACCTTCCAATAACTAGACAGTCAATCAATCTCTCTCGAATGAGATTCACCATAAAGGTGACTTCCTTTTGCCTGAGACTCGCCAGATGTGCTGCACTGTGATCCTCAATTAATCGAAGATAAGTATAAACAATTGATGCTATTAAGATGGGGAATTTATCCAACCAGGGTCGATTGTCTTGAAAAATTTCTAAAAGTGCATCGACGAGAAATAAATTACGTGGCGATGTATCGCCACCGGCCGCGTGCCTCAATAAACTTAAACATAGCGTATCAACACTCACGACACTATTTCTTATCATTTCACGTAATAACCAAAGTAGTTGATTTCTAGCGACATCATTTAATCTTAAATATCTTTCCAACACTAATTGATTTAAATGATTTAAAACAATGTTTAATCCATCTTTTGAAATTAAATTTAAGTCCCTGTAACTTTTGGCAGCATTTTGTGGTTCCGAGAGGATCACAACGAGCAATCCCAACGAAACCTCCTCGTATGTTTTCTCCTTGCAAACGGCATTATTCAATGTATCGTGGGATTCTTTCTCTGATAGTCCTGCAGTCAAGTTTTGCAGTACCAAATAGCATCTTTCGAATTTCTGAAAGAGAAAGGTATTTTTAAAAAATTAGAAACATATTCTTTAATACTGTACAATTCAAAAAAAAATTTTTAATCAAGGACATTTGAAGTAAATGACGAAAAATAGTATAACGTACTTAGCAAATTCGTGTAAATTTACACAGTAATCTTTACAGCTGATATATAAGTTTAAACAGGTCTGAGTCTAAAAATTATCACCTCAATGCTTAACATTGACACTTGATTTAAAATAATCCCCCCAAAAAATAAATTATAGTTACAATACACTCAAAAATTTAATTAATTGATAAATTATAAAAGTTAGTTCAGTATTTTTAAAAAATTTCGTATAAAAATTAAAATCACAAAAAAAATTTCAGTTTGACTATTATAATGAATAAAAATAATAGAAATTTCCGTTATTTCGACATAACCTAAAAAAATCCAACTTAGTCATTTTTAAAAAAATGATTATGAAATGTATCTATTTTAATCAAGGACTGAATTATTCTCATTAAATTATTTATTTTTAACTATTTCAAATTTAAAAAGCACGAAATTTTTAAACTATTATGGCAAAAAATGCTTCTGTCAGTTATATTCCAAAAGTAGAGATATTTTTTAATAAAATATATATCATTTTAAAAATGATTTTACATTTAAAAATAAATTTGATTATAATCTAAATTATTTTAGAAGAACTCTTATTATTTTACACTTTATTTTATAATTTTCATACAATTATTAATTTTCAGGGGGGGAAATCTCTTTTAAAGTCTTAAAGAGGTTAGAAATGTTACAATAATCATGTTTTAAAATTATACTATTTAAAAATGTTACTTTTTAATTAATATAATTGTAAAACTCATTGACAAAGTATTCTTGAATGCTACAACTTTTGTTTTCAAAACTTTTCAATAGAAAATGTATTTCAATAATAAAACTAAACGTAAAATGCTAAAAGTCGTTAAAACTTCAGTGTTTTCTCGTCTCTAAAATTACAAAGGAGAATTTATTTTTCGTGAGTATGAAGACTAAAATTTAAACATAAAAGTGAAAAATGTTCCTTTTTTTACAATTATTGTCTATCTTTAGAAATATTAAGTTAATGGGTCATTCCAGATATGATTTTGTGACTATTAAAAAAGCTTGTAGTTTAATGTTTTTAAACGCACTAGAATTATTCTTCAATGTTTAAATTTTTTATTACGTTAAATTATATTAAAAATTAAATGTTTAAATGATTTTTTCGTGTTATATTTTAATAAAAGGGAAAATCGCTTTCAAACAGTTTTAAGAGGTTAAAAATGCTACAAAGCGTTTAAACTTAAAGTTTTATATTTAACTGAAAATTGAAATATTTGTACGTAGTTTACAATCTCATAATTGTTAATAAAATGTTTCTTAATTAAAAAGCAACTTTTTAAAAATTGATTTTTATATCATTTTTAACCTTAAAATTTATTTAATATATTTATTTTACCCTTAAAAAAGAAAGGTATTAAATCATAAAAAGCGATAAGTGATAAAAATATTTTATATTAATTAAAAAGGAAATAGTTGCGCTATCTTTCTGGAATGACCCACACACTAAAAAATAGATTCTCCACAGAGAAATAATACACAGAGTACAACATTTGAAAACATTAGAAATAAAACACTCACAGTGAAACAAGAAAATCACTTTTTTTTTTGTTTTAATTATCCTTGGAACACTTAGATTTTCGTAATTATAAATAAAAATTTTATTAATAAAAAAAAATTCAAAATTCCCGCACGACAAAAAACACGTGGCGCCCCCGCACTAGAAAATGGTGTCGCCAAAACAATGGCGTACATAGCACTCGATACGTTATTTATTTATTATTTATTACCTCTTCCAAGTCGTCCTTATTCTCAACGCAGGATGTATTGAGAAGTCGAGAAGCTGGCGTTTTCGTTTGGTCCATCGCAGAAGCTTCTTTCTGCCCGTCTCAATGTAGTAGACGAGGCTTTTCCAAAACGTCACTGATGCATTCTGATCGTCTCTCCCTGGTCTCTCTCTGCGTTGTGACGACGCGGCTCAAGCGTAGAAATCGTACCGCGTGCGCATGCGCATATTCATTGCTGCTTACCCGCTTTTCTTTCTCTCCTACCGATTCGCGCTCATTGCTTTTCCGTGATTTCCACGCTGTGCCCCTCAGACTTTTCATATGTCATGAATGTTTTTTTCCGCGAACATGAACATTTTACCTGTTTACTGCGGTTAGTGACATCGGAAACTGCTTTTACATCAACGGAAGATAACCTAACCTCCTTTTTTTTTTTATTGTACTTTTCAAATATAATTTCACTAATTTTATGTTTTTTTTTCACATTCCAGAATGTATGTACCAGCATAGGTAAAGTATTTTTTTTTATAGCCGTTTTTATTTAATTGTAAATATGGCTCTGCTGATATTTTTTACTTCCTTTCTATTTATTTTTGACATGTGATTTTTTTCAGATAGTAGTAGTCGTATTATTGTATGTAATCAAGATTAGATTACAATCATTGAATATTTTGGAATTAATGAAGTCGAAGTATATGGTGAAAGTTCCTATATTGAAGTATATTTCGCAATAAAAAAATGTTTACCAAAGAATAGATTGACTGAAAAATACAATAACTTTTAGTGAATTGTTAAATTAGGGTTTTTTAAAAATCCTACGGATATTTCAATGACAATTATTCCAAACTCGACAAAAACATTTTAAATTTAATTTTTCCTGAATATAAGAATTATGGCAAAATACAAACAGATTCGGACAAATCGTGTTTTTCAGAATTGTAAATTTTGTAAATTGTAATTTTATTTAAAAATACGAAAATATGGTGTTGGACTGACTTTTGTTTTGCCTGTCCGTACCATTCTTCTTTAAATTTTTAAATTCCTCGAATTTATTATCATGTAGAAAATTTTTCCCAAAGCTGAGAAGATGAATAACACGTATTGCATTATATGAGCAACGTAAGTGTATAATTTTATGGAAATCGCATAAACCGTAAAAACAGTAATTAATTAATAAAGGAAAAAAGACCTTTAAAACTGTTTTATATCCATTTTAATGGGATTCTCATTTTGTTCTTTTGTATTGTAAAGTCAAATAACAGAGATAATAGTTGGAGAAGTGTAATTCAATTTGTAGAACGAGGAGAAGGGTAAGCGATCCGTTAAACGAGACAGCAGATAAAGTAATCGACGTCACGTTAATTAGACTATTAAATTTCAATAAGTATTAAGGATTCGATCACCTGCAATATACAATTAATAAATAATAACGTGAATAGCATTTATCATATAAATCATAGTGACGCATATAGTATATTTGTGAAGTAGAAATACGCATTTTTGCATTTATTTTATACGCATAAATTTTGTTTATTATACTTTTACTGTTCATTATTATTGTTTCTTTAAATATAAAAATGAAACAATAGCATTCCAAGAAAAAAACGCAGAGTATTTAAATTTCATCACGTACCTTATTGTATATTCTAAAGTGTCGCATATGTTATTAATATATTAATTATATAATAATAAATTAATATATGATAATTTATATAAAAATTTAATTTAATCATAAATTAATGGAACGTATTGTAACCAATTTTTTAAAGAAATATTTTATTTTTATTTTCAGGAATCTAATCAATTATGTGGTGATATAATTCTTCTCATCACTAAATAATCAAAATGAAATCAAGAAAAAATCAAGAAAATCAAGAAAATCAAGAGTGTTGATTTTAAATTTCCAATTCTAAGGAATTAAATCAACAACAAAGTTGCAGAGACTTTATCAGACATTCTTAAAATTAAATGTTCTGAATTGAGATATTCTCTAATCAATCAAATTGGACGATTCGATTTGGTTGAAAGTAAAAAGTCAAGAGATTCATTTTAAAGTAAGTTTAATATAATCGATCACGTATTCCCATTTCTTGGGAAATTATTCCTTTTTTTTGATTTTGAGGAACCGAAGCAACTATAAAAGTATTTCGTAATACTATTACAATAATTCAAAATATTTTATAATAATTAATATTAAATGAACCGATTTGGTTGAACGTAAAAAAGTAAAGGGATGACTGATAAATTTAAAGTCAGTTTAATATAATCGATCACGTTTTCCAATTTCTCGGTAAATTACTTTTAATTTATTTTACCTTATCCAAATTATAGGATATTTTTAAAAACTGTGAAATTTAAATTAAGAAGTAACAAAGCAAGTTTTTTTTAATCTTAAAACATTATTAAATTATTAAAAATGTATAAAATTATATTGAAAAATATTCTTTTTCGATAACATTTTTTTTAATATAGAAAAATAAATAATCTTTTTGTATAAAGCCCTTTTACCTTTAACTAGTGCGTTACCTAATTGAATTAATGGCTCTACATTGTCCTCAATAACCAATATTTATACTCCAGCAATGTCTATAAATTCCGGTCGATAAGCATTGAAAGCTGTTTAAGTAATCCATTGGAAACAAGTTAATCAGAACGAGAGTAAAAAAGATATATATCTATATAGATGGCAGTCTTTTAAATGTCTATTTTCGCTATAACGAATTCGTTTTCACTAGATGCTGACTTTACCAAAAAAAAAAAAATTTTTTTTAATGTTATTCGTCACATTGAAAGTAATAATAAAATGTTTGCAAAAAATAAAAATATACTCGTGTCATATAAAGTATTTTAAGTTTTTTTTTTTTTTTTTTTTTTTTATAGTGTCCTTAAAAAATTTAAACGAAAGCTAAAACCAAGCCTCTTGAATGATCTGTGAAATATATGCGTCATCCCACTTCTCTCTTTGGCACCATCTCCTCTGACACTCAACACACAGATTCACACAATCTAAAAATTCTTCAAGAATATTTGAAATTCGACATAAAATCTGGATTTGAAAAAGTGTCAAAAATTCAATTCGATAAATTCAATAATCAATGCAAAGAAAAGAGAATTTAAAGGCATTTCATGAAACGAATTGTATTATAAATGGACGTGTTTGAATTCTTTTATGTTCTAAAAAACGGAATTCAATAAATTAACAGAAATTTAATAAGAGAAACTAACGTTGATAAGGAAAAAGAAACAAAAAAACCGCTATAAATAAGTTAACTTGACATTCTTTTTCTTTTAGTGCGGAAGCATTAAAAAGTTTAATGACTGGAAAAATAGAATTATTTCATTACTTCTGAGTCTCTTGTATTCTTTAGAATATACTTTTCTGCTTTTACAAATACCGGAAAATAGGTATTCTAAATTTAGAAGTACACTGGAACCTCGATTTAGTGCTTCTCTAAATATGTGTCCACTAAACAGGGGTTCCAATGTACTCCTGAAATTTTATTTAAAAAGCAAGCATTTATTTTTCAAATAATAAATAATTAATGAATTTTTTAATAAAGAAATAATAATTAACGAATTTTAAATATGATAAAAATTATGTTTATATTTCACTGTTAATATACTGATCCGATTCTCCAGGGTGGATAGTTGTAAATACGATGAAAGTGTGGTCAAGAGGAAAATTGGCAATGTTCCGTGAGACTGAACGATCTCCGATCCTTCTTGTACGAGGCTTCAGAGAGAAATGAAGCTCCAAGTCAACTTTAGCAAATATGTTTCAATAACAAAGTCGAAGGTTTGTTCTAGACTCTAGACACCAAAGTGACGCATGCGTTTCAACTTACTTCATCAAACACTGCTTGGTACGGATTTTTTTTAAATCATATTCTTTTTATAATCTTTTTATAATAAAGCTTATTATTTAAATGAAATTTTGCTCAATGATGACAGTTTAAAAAAAAAATCCTTTATTCTCTCATTAAATCACTTGAAAGTTCAAACAACAGTTTACAGAGATTTTAAAGAGAGATTTTTCTATTCATTTTTAAAGTAGCTTGTGTAAGCATTTTTTTTTCTCCCATTTTTTGGCACGTTTTGCCAAATCTTTAAACTATCTTTAATCTTTCATAGTTTCTCAACTAGTAAATAATTTCTGCAAAAAAAAAAAATTTATTTAAAATATATTTCGTAGAAACACTGGGAAAAAAAATTATATTCTGGATTTATTTTCTGTATGTTATTTATCTTTTATTTATCTTGACTCCCGTTTAAGATTTTTACAATATTAAGAAAGAGAATATATTCTATATGTTTAAAAATAGAATGCATGCAATTTTATTCTGAAATAGAAATCAAGATTTATATTTTTAAATACAGAGTATATATATATTTTTTTTATTTTAGCAATACTTTTTTTCCATGTTAAAAAAGAAAATTTGATTTCTAAATTATTGATTTTAATGTATTGAAATTCTATTGAGACAAATTGAAACAACTTTTCAATATTATCATATGATTTCTTTGATGGAAATTATAAAGTGCGTAATTATTTGTTAAAATTTCGTTTTCAATTGCAAAAAAGTATTTGAGGGACGTTAATGAATCACACAGGCATGAGAAAAGTGACGATAAATGGTACGATGATAAAAATTGATGGCTTCAATCAACGTATGGAAGGTACAACATGATAGAATGTAAATTTAATGAAGTTGAATTTAATTGATTGATTTTCAGTGATAAAGAGCTTCCCCCATTCTCTCTCTCTCTCTCTCTCTCTCTCTCTCTCTCTCTCTCTTTCTCATCATCACTATTTTCCACAAATATCTCTGATTTATCATTAAACCCTCGAATTGTAACAACTGGTTTTCAAATTACAGAAAATGAAGCAGTTTTACAAAAACAAAGCTCGTTTGATTTCCCTGAAACGTATCACGTAGACATTGAATTCAATTTTAATACAACTCTCCCTCTTTTTCTCTGCGTGAGTTTTACTAAAGCGTAAATTCGTGCAATGAAAAATGTTTTTTTTTCAGTGCACACACACTCTCTCTCTTTTTATAGTAGAAAATAATCTTTACAAAAAATATCCGAAAACTAGAATTCAAAAAAATGGGAACAAATAGGAACAATTTGAAATTGACATTTAATTAAACATTTTTTTAATAAAATAATTTTTTTCCCTAGAGACCCAGTGAATTAAAAAAGAAAACATAAAATTTTCCGCATGTAGTTGAAAAAGCAGTAATCAGGCTTTTAAAGTTTTTCTCGTAAAAAAAAAGTAGACTCTATATAATCCTGAAAGAAAAACGTTGATCGATCAAAAAAGAAAAGGAAAAAAAAAGAAATTGAATGGAAAGACTCTTGAAACAAGTTGAAAATGAAATTGAAGTCAAAAATTCTATAAAATTGAGAGAAAAGACTTGTCACAATTTTCGATATTTTGATGGGAGGAAAAAGATGTATACAAGTTAATAAAATTTAATGAAAAATATGTTATAGTTGAAAAATTCGAGTAATTTATTAATTAATAACTTCTACGTAGGATGAAAGGCTAAAAGGAAGATTTACAATATGAGTAAAGTCAATATTGAAACTATCGAGAATTGCTTCGATCTTTAAAGTAGGTTATCCTCACTTAAATAAATTTGAAGAGTCATAAAATCCATTATTTTATAAGAAGAAATTTATATACAATTTCCAATATTTCTCCAAACATTTGAAAGTAAGTTTATAAATAACAAGAGAGCAGTTATTTTATTGATTAATATAATATACTTATATGAATATTCCATAAAAATTAAAAATTCATTTCTTTCAATGTTGAGGTATTTTCTTGGAAACAAATTTTAAGGTATATGATAAAATTTATATAATAAAATTTTTATTATTTGTAAATAATAATTACGAGTGTAAATATTTAATAAACATAATTTTTTCAGGCTGTTGGACCATTGGAGAGGAGGAAAGAAGATTATTCATTCAATGAAGAAAGATGACTGATGGATTATCAACCCGCAACACTTTGCCAAGGACACGGAAATTGTCGTAATAACTTGAAGAACAAATAGTCACAATTTCGAAAAACAAATCGTAAAAAATTGAAAAACAAATCGTAATAATTTAAAGGACAAATCGTAAGAAATTGAAGAAGAAATCGTGACAATTTGAAGACAGATCGTAATAAACTGAAGAACAAATCGTAACAATTTGAAGACAAATCGTAATAAATTGAAGAACAAAAATCCTAATAACTTGGAGAACAAATCGTAACAATTTGAAGACAAATTGTAATAAATTGAAGAACAAAAATCGTAATAACTTGGAGAACAAATCGTAACAATTTGAAGACAAATCGTAATAAATTGAAGAACAAAAATCGTAATAACTTGGAGAACAAATCGTAACAATTTGAAGACAAATCGTAATAAATTGAAGAACAAATCGTAACAATTTGAAGACAAATCGTAATAAATTGAAGAACAAAAATCGTAATAACTTGGAGAACAAATCGTAATAAATTAAAAACAAATCGTAATAAATTGAAGAACAAATCGTAACAATTTGAAGACAAATCGTAATAATTTGAAGACAAATCGTAATAAATTGAAGAACAAATCGTAACAATTTGAAGACAAATCGTAATAAATTGAAGAACAAATCGTAACAATTTGAAGACAAATCGTAATAAATTGAAGAACAAATCGTAACAATTTGAAGAACAAATCGTAACAATTTGAAGAATAAATCTTAATAAATTGAAGAACAAATCGTAATAAATGGAACAACAAATCGTAACAATCTGAAGCTAAATCGTAATCGTAAATAAGAAAGAAGATTGCAAATCTTTTTAGAATTTTACCATTTAAAAAAAATATTTTCAACAAATAAATAGTTCGGAAAGTTTTATTTTGCTCATTTTCCACAATAGTAGTAGGTGAATATTAGGATATATTCTTATGCTATTCAACACAGGTTTGCAAAAGTAATAATTATTCTTCTTATTAATTTAAAGAACATAAAGTATAATTTTTCAAATATTACAATCTTTTTATTAGCTTTCACATATAATAAATAATAATTACCAGTTTATTACAATATTTTGCCGGTCCCTAATATTACAAAAAAAATAGCAACCTTTGACGGAGAAAAATATTTATATCTCTTGCACGATTTTATAAAATAATTAGACGGAACTGTGATTTTTATTTCCTAAACATTATTATTAAAAAAAAAATACTAAACCATTTAAAAATAAAGGAAGGTACTGATTCAGAAAAAAGTAATAAATTAATAATTTAAAGTCTAATTAATTAAGAAAATTTCTCAACTCTTCATTTT
>JUFY01024969.1:0-11682 GCA_001855655.1 Leptopilina clavipes | reverse complement strand
TATCTTTTTTCAGGGTGTTTGATTCAAGTAAATATTTATTTGATAATAGACAAGTAATATTGGTTATTTGAATAAAATAAATTCTTTTTTCACCGTAACTTTTACAAATGCAAAGCGATACATTTGCCATTTAACAAAGAAAGTATATAAAAAGAAAAAAAAACTAAGGGCTTTATTATCAATTCAGAAATCTCTCATATCATGTGCGTTTGCGTGTCGGTTTTCATTTTTTTTTTCCTTTAAACTTTATTTATTCCCGTTGGACGATCATCATTGCGCTCAGCGCCAGTGGACGTTAAAAAATCGCTGTTATAATCCGCAGATGCATGTCTGTAGCCATTAGGCTAAATCGATATGTGCATTATAAAGCAGAGGAACGGCTCCGGGGAGAAAAGTAACACGTTACCGACCTATCGTACGTGCACGCGAGCTTAGATCACCATTGGTCGATTTCACAATAGGATTCCCCCTTGGTATCTCTCCCATTGGTCCGGCTTTTCTCGAGGGTTAAAACGCATCGAATAGGGGGATGATACGGGGATGAGTAGTTCACGAGGGGTGTCAGAAATAAGCGTTAAGTAGGGGTGAACTTATCGGGCCAAAGGTTCCCAAACAACTAAATGGCTACTTTTTTCCGCAACAGGAAACTAAATATACCCTTTAACAAAATTTCATTTTTCATTTTATTTTTCAAACTTTTCACTTTTATAATTATTACAAAAAAAAATTTATAAATTAACTTTTATTTTCACTTTTTCTAATAAATAAAATTTTTAATTACTCACCATACAGAATTTATTCATTATCCCATGGCGCAAATCTTTCACCTGAAACAAATAATAATTAAATTATAAGGATATATGTGATAAATGTATATTTACATCAAGAGAGAAACATTTCAACATATGTGACGCTCCACGGTGAAAGGGACCTAACGTGTCAACGAATTATAGGTTATGTTTAGGAAAGCTTTTGCTTGATTTAAGATTAATTTTTAATCACCTGAAGTCAACAACTATTTTTATTAACTATTTTATATACCAAATAATTAATAAAAACTGTTTTTGATTTCAGGAAACTAAATTAATCTTAAATCAAGCAAAAACTTTCCTAAACATAACCTAAAATTCGTTGACACGTTAGGTCCCTATCACCGTGGAGCGTCACATATCATCATTTGGGGAAAAAATTACGTTTTCTCGATATTGGATGATAAAAATTGAATACAAAGTTTTAGGGGAGGGAATTATTGCGTGTCTCACAAAACACGTCGTCAATTTACGATTTACTTTATATGCGCGTTTCAGAGCTCTAGAAAGGGAGTGGAGTGGCAATTATTTTTCGAGGTTGCCTCTTCGAGTTGCCTTTTTATATTATATATTATTTTTCGTACTTTTTTTTTTCTTTTCTTTTTGTTTATTCTCCGGTGGACGTAAAATGCGAAAGCAATATGGCGTCGAGTGGAGGCTCGTGTCCGCAACGCGGGGCGCCAAGTGTACAAACGTCGTCTCGAAGCACTTTTCGGGAACAAGGAGGTGGAGAAAACGGTGGTGCGAAATATTGGAGAAAGATCGCGAGAAGAATAATGACAGAAAACATTCTCACACACAATATATATATATGAACCAATATTTGCTCCACACCTTTTGGCACTTATGCGGCAAATAACATTCGATTTATTTTCTTCATCAAATTTTTTTTTTTTTGCATTTTTTCTCATGTTTCCTTTTTCGTTCAAATGAAAAATGTTTCGAAAATATTTCTGATTTTCTGCAGAGGTGGAGTAAATCGGATTTTCGGAAGAAATTGGCATTTTTCAAAGTCTGAGTAAAGAAAGAGAGAAGAAAAGGCATAATGAGTGTGAGTGTTATCTCGTTTACACGGAAGTCGGAAGAACCCTCTAAACGAAGGACCTAGAACTTAATCTTCGCATCTCTCCTCGGTTTACTCTCTCTCTCTCTTGTTCTTTTCCTGTGAGAGCTTAAGGCTAAAACACTTATCTCACTTGAAACTGATTTAGACAGAAAGATTTGTTGCAAAAGGAGGCCGACGATCAGTGTGGGGGCCGAATCGTCCGGGGCCTGAGGCGACTCCACCTTTAACTCAAACTAAAGTCTAAAGTCTTAACCATCCGCGCGTCGACCACATGGTCGGCGTTGAGATTTCTTTCGCTGTCAAACGTAACGCCCTCGACCTGCCAATATTTCCGTTACGGTCAATTTAGGTTAAATAAAGCAGCGCTCTTAACGTGCCATTAACTTCAACCCTCTATGAAGAGAAATAGAAATGTTACTGCGGAAGAGATAGGCTATTGCTCACGCACTTGATTTACAACCTTCAATTCAAACTTGAATATATTTAACAAGTGATAAATAACTTTTTCTTTTTTACAAATTTTATTGATTTCCGTTTAAATAAAACCGCATGTTTGCTCACCAGTATTAATTATTTATTCAAAATTATTTCTGCGTTTCAAACTATATGTGACGCTCCACGATCAAAGTTACCTTACTAAAAATTTTAGGTTATGTCAAGTGATAGTTTTACCATAATAATTTTTTTAATTAGGTAAAATCAAAAATAGTTTTTATTGAATATTTTAGATAAATAACAAACTATTCAGTTTGTACTTAAGAGTTGGTGCTTTTTCACTGCAAACTTAAAATTATCAAATTGATACCAAAAATATCAAATTGATTCCAAATTTTTGGAATCAATTTGATACTTTTGGAATCAATTTAATACTTTTAAGTTTACAGTGTTGTGTATTTTCAATCCAAAAATCAAAAACATTTTAAATTCTTTGGAACTAAGGTGAAAGGGACCTAACGTGGCAACGAATTATAGGTTATGTTTAGGAAAATTTTTGCTTGATTTAAGATTAATTTAGTTTCCTGAAGTCAAAAACAGATTTTATTAATTATTTCCTATATAAAATAGTTAAGAAAAATAATTTTTGACATCAAATAATTAAAAATGAATCTTAAATCAAGCAAGAACTTTCCTAAACATAACCTATAATTCGTTAGGTCTCTTTCATCGTGGAGCATTACGTATACAATAAACGAAAAAAATATATATAAACACAGATGAGATGCGTTGAAAATATTCCGGAAGTAAATGTTGACACAGTTAATGTATCGACTTTGACGAATGTAGTACAAAAATGATATGATTGAAATGACAACAAAGTTTGAAAAGCACGCACCATATCTTAATTTACTTTTCCAGCAATCTTATATTGGCTTCTTTCAAAACAACACGACCGACGTGTTAATTGTTTTTTTCACGTCTTGATTTCATTAGCTCTAAGACTTCCACAGCATTAAGCTGAGAAAATATTCCTTATAGCTTTTGAAACGCTTCATTTACATTTATCCAGCATTACTTTTTTTTCTCTAAATTAATCACACCCTACCTAGTATACAATTTGTAATATTCTCCCATAAAGATTTGTAACAACAAACGATTTTTAAAATCGTTTTCATACTATAAAAATTTCACTTATTCGTTTCCTTTTTTTTATAAAAATCGTTATGCAAATGTTATCGAGATAGAAAAAAAGAAATACTCCAAGAGTAAAAATAAATTCTCATCGTGTATTATTCCGAAGAATATTTAGCATCATAGAAATAAATGTTTTTGCGAATAAATGCGTGTTGCGCGAAATTTTAACGAAAGGAAAAAAAAACATTTATATTAAAAGCTTCTGGATATCGTTTCGCGATGTACAACTAGTGCAAAATAAACTTCCACTTTTACTTCTTTCCAACCAGAAGAAAGAAATTCACAAACACGCATATATATGTATATACAAAAAATAAATCATTACAAAATCAAGTGTTTCTATTGTATATTATTCTTTTTCACGAATCTAAACATGAGGGAAAAAAAGATTGATCGAAAATCAATTTTTTATTTAAAAAGACGAAAAAAAATCCTCCCATAATATTTTCGATGATAATGATGTGAAATAGTTGGGGAAAAAAATAGATAATAATTGTGTAAACCTCGGGGATGCAGACAATGCTTCTGTATATATTTTTTTTTTCTTGAAGTAACTAAAGACGGGGTAAATCATTTTGAATTTCAACCTCGAGTATTACGGTAGCTTGAAACCCTTCTTCCCACTTATACTTTTCTTCTCACTTCACTTCTCCACCCTTTCTCTCTCTTTTGGGGTTTTTAAACGAATGCCACAATGATCATCATCGAAAAAATATCAAGTGTCCGTAACATTATACTTTCGGGACGTTTAAATGCCATTGGTACGTGTCATCCATACACATACCTGACTATATCTCCTATGGCGTTTGAACCCCTTAAAAATAGTATAGATCACACTTCTCAATGATTCGCCCAGAGCTTTTGACTCATTTTCTCAATAAAATAATACGAAAAGTTTCATACGCATCATTTCACTGATGTTAACTTTCAAAATTGTCAAATCTATTTTACTTTTACCAATTGCCTATTTAAACAGTAAATTGAAAATTACAATAAAATTACAAATATAGAGAAAAAAAAATTCTACAGAGAAATAATAAATAAATAATAATTGTTTTTTACAAAACATAATATAGTAAAAATAAGTAATTCTCGAAGTTAATAAACGACAATTCAGGCAAGTAAATAGAATTTTAAGGTTAGGAATCGGACTTGACGCATAAGAACCAGTGCCAACTGTGTAAAACATCAAAACTAATAATAGCGCCAAATTTAAAAATTGTTCCGATTATTTCATTGAAAAGAAAGATAAATATTAAGAAATTTTCAATGTATTGAAAAATGACACAATTTAAAAGACAATATTGAAGAATATATTTTCTAAATTACTGTCATATTTTTATATTATAAATAACACGACTCAACAGTGCTACCAATCTAAGAATACAAGAAACGAACATAACCTTAAATTCGACAGTTTTTCTCAAGTATTTCTTTTTCATTCCTTTCTCCCTTATTTTAACAAACAATTTAAAGTTTCCTTACTCAATTTGATACAAAACTTGATGATAATTTTGATCAACTTGAAGTTTGCTATCAACTCAATTTGACACAGAAAACTCATAATGAAAACAAAAAAATGAATCCAGGTTTTTTCTCTGTTTAGACTCTATTTCGCAGTCGCATAGAGAAAACAACTTGAGTGACCAAACATAACAATATCAGGAATATAATATCGTGATCTTGAAAAGACATATAACTGAGTCAGATATACGTGCCCCTGGGCAAAACTTGAATCTCTGCGCGCATTTGCCCATATGTACTAACGACCTATGTAAATGTTCTATCCGTTATCCTTGTCTCTTATCATTTTATACACACACAAATATATACTCCTTCGTTCAACAGTGGGCTCTAGACAGTTCTTTTCCAGGGAGCGAAGGGTATATATACAGGGCCCAGCATTCCAGAACCTGGTCTCGACCCGCGACCCCCGACCCTCGCCCCCTAAATCATCCACCACAGCCAGCCCGCCATTCCGTTTTGTTTTTCTCTGCTCTTCTCCTTTCCTTTTTTTTCTTATTTATTTCTCTCCCCCTTTCCTTCTCTATCTCACACATATATTCCTCCTCTCTTTCTCGCCGCATATATATATCCTTTCGGTGAAGGAGACAACCGCTCCCATCTTTTTCGAAAGACTGATAGAAATGTGTGGGAAAAATATTCCTCGCACATCTCTTGACAGGAGCCAAAAGAAATGGCTGAATTTTTCTTTTTATCATCAAAAACATCTTTTTTATTATTTTTTTTAGACTTTTTTTTATTATTTTTTTTTACTTTTTTTTATTTTTTTTTTTACTTTTTTTTTACTTTTTTTTATTTAACTTCTAAATATTGTGTCCTTTTTCAATTTGTTCAGTAATGAAAATGTGTTTTTTTATTTGTATAAAATGGACTGTTAAACCCTTTTTGGGTTTCCTTTTGGTCCCAGGAGACCAAAGGTCTTCGAAACCAAAATCTCTTGTCCCATGGGGCTGCTAAGTTGCCTCTCTCTTGTCAAAATCATTGGATATCTTGGAGCCTCTCGGTTTGACGCAGAGCCACGAGAAGAAGGGCTTCGTATTGTAATTTAATTTCGTAACCCGATATCTTCGCTTTATACAGAGAAATTATTAGGGTCTCGTAGACGTTATAATTTTCTCCAAGAGAAATATTCCAACCGAGACTAAATTCGGACTCGCTTGAAAAAAAAATAAGGCCCATGTGACACTTTTTTGTATACTTTTTTGTCCATCTTTTACATACACAACGATAACCGATTTCCTAATCATATTTCTATTCCCTCTTTAATACCATTCATCGCAATAATGGAATTATTCTTACTGACAAGCTCATCCTAATCTCAATTAAATTTTTTTCAACCCCTTTTCTTATATTTCAATATTCAATAAATTCAAAATTATCACTGTAAACTAAAAAGTATCAAATTGAACCAAAAAATTGGAATCAGTTTGATACAATTTGATACAATTGGAATCAATTTACAGTGATTAGAATATTATCCAATTCTCTCTTTTTTTCAGCTGTAATTCTTAATTTATTCTTATCGATTAATTTTCTTCCTCAGAGAATATCATTTTACTTTCTATATTTGAAATCATCTCGATCGTTTCTGGTGAATGTATTTCAATTAAAGGAAATATATATTTTTTTACGATTTCATGGACAGCCGGTGTATAACGCTTTCGTTTAGTGATGACAATAAATATAAATTGAATCGGATCATATTCAGTGCGGGGACGCGATAACATCAAAATTCAACTCTTTTGCAAATCGACTTGCTGCATATAATATAATATATTGTGAACTTTCAAGTTTTCTCGTCAATAAGAATTTTTCAACTGTTCGATAAATTCCAATTCAATGAATAAAATGAATCTTTATTATCAATCCAACTTTCGCATATTATATATATTTTCTGAGTTAGTTAATTCTGCATGGACAAAAACGCGTCCTAATTGCTAAATCGTAAAAGTATACAAAACAGGTGTAGGTACATATTTATTTTTAACTCTAGCGCTCGTAAATGACAAAAGAGCGAATATAATTTCAATATGTTTGTAATAATTTTTCTCGAACGATAAATATTTAAACATATTATTTATTTATATGAACGATATATGGTCGCCGCTTGAACCGAAAAGAACAGGCAAAATTTTTTTGGTTAATTTCAAATAAATTGAAGCGAAGTTTAAATCAAAAAGGCCGAATGACATTTTTCGTGTGCGGCTAAAGAAAAAATGTACAATATGTATATCATGAAAAAATCCAGCGTGAAACGATGTCCATGCACGCTAACGGAGTATCATCACAGCTAATATAAAATATGCTGAGAGAGAAAGAAAGATAGCGAATTGACTAGGCAAGAGGAGCAAGCAGGAAGAAAGTATACGTAAGAATAAAACCGAATGGGGATGGTAGGGGGATGGTGGTATTAAAAAAAAAAAAAAAAAAAAGGGAAGATGAAAAAGGGCATCGAGTTTGCACCGTCCGTTGTATTTACGAAGTCTTCCTCTAATGGTTTCGATGCGCTCTCTCGGATGTGCGCAAGAGAGCGCACCAACTTGCAGATTTGCTCTCGCGTTTGGAAGCTCATATGCGCACTCATACCATCTTGCCACATAGCTATATATATATATAGGTATACGCACGAGTTCGCGTGAATTATGTTTCATGCGAGATGTCAAATTGCTCGCCATATCGTAAAATATACAACTCCGCGCGCTGTGGGAAACATTATGTTCTCTCCGGTCCTGCTTCTCCTTCTCCCTTTCGCCTCTCTTGAATCGCGAATCCTCTTTTTCTCCCACTTGCACTCGCACGCCAATTTATAGATAGATTGGTCCATCTTCTTTCCAGTTCTCCCATAAATATGTACACGGTATTGTCGCTTCCGGTTCGCTACTTTTTTTCTCACTCATCGCTAACTTTTATGGACTTTTGTGTCAAATTTGTCAAATTTTGTGTCAAATTGAGTTGATAGCAAACTTCAAGTTGATCAAAATTGGCATCATGTATGAGTTTTGTATCAAATTGAGTATGCAAACTTTAAATTGTTCGTTAAAATATGGGAGAAGAGAAATAAAAAAGGAATGCTTGAGAAAAACTGTCGAATTTTAGGTTATGTTCGTTTTTTGTATTCTTAGATTGGTAGCACTGTTGAGTCTTGTTATTTATAATATAAAAAAAATATTACAGTAATTTAGAAAATATATTCTTCAATATTGCAATCGTCTTTTAAATTTTGTCTATTTTGAATATATTGAAAATTTCTTAATATTTATATTTCCTTTCAATGAAATAATCCGGAACAATTTTTAAATTTAGCGCCATTATTAGTTTTGATGTTTTACACAGTTGGCACTGGTTCTTATGCGTCAAGTCCGATTCCTAACCTTAAAATTTTATTTATTTTCCTGAATTGTCGAGAATTACTAGAGAATAGCTTCGAGAATTACTTCTTTTTACTATATTATGTTTTGTAAAAAACAATTATTTTATTTATTATTTCTCTGTAGAAATATATTTTTTTCTCATCATTCGTAATTTTATCGTAATTTTCAATTTACTATGCTCAAATCGGCAATTGATAAAACAGATTTGACAATTTACAGTAAACGTATTATTTTTCTGAGAAAATGAGTCAAAAGCGCTGGGAGAATCATTTTAATTTTCAAATCAAATGAAAATGAACTTGATCTTGAAATTATTTTCTGCTTGGGCCGTGAGAATCTTGCAACCTGAGTTGCAACGCTTTTCCCACGTGAGCGCTTTCATCGTTAATATAGCCATATTAACGATGGAAGCGCTCACGTGGGAAAAGTGTTGCAACTCAGGTGAGAGAAGACATTTTTACAAAATGGCGGAAAAAATCCACAGATTCAAGAATGTGTTATTGATGGAACTAGATTTTTCCTCCTACGAAGTGGACGCTGATAAGAACAGATGTTTAGGGCAAATTAATACGTCGAGGGCAGCCTCTGGCCCTATATAACTGAATCTGATTTAGCAATCTTCGCGCCACGCCCTAGGTTCGATCATTACGACCCGGGGTTTGTTCATTAATAAGTCAAAGACCGGCCACACACGAGACGAGACGCCGAAATGAAATAAAATCTCTAGTCGTCGTCGTCATCATCATCATCATAAAGGAAAGGGCTAAATTCTCCCCCTCCCCTCGCGGGAAAAAACGTCGAATCATTGACCATCAATAAATACCAATCGATCTTTTCATAACTTGTATCTATTAATGACTAAACGCCGACTAAATTAACTGTGACTAAAGTGCATTTAACGGACCTTCTTAATTAAATATTGTTTAAGAAGCTCTCTCCCCCTCCGACAATAAAACATCATTAAATCTTTTTAAACGTTCCACTTTAACGAAACACTCTTTTCGCAAACATATAATATACACACGCCCCTCATTCAATCCTGTTCGAGAGTAAATCACACAAGGAACTTGCTTTTCGACACTTCCAAGGATCCTTGGCATGAAACTTGCTGAGAGAGAGAGAGAGGAGGAAGCGCAAAAGAAAAAAGTCGGAAAGACGAAAGAGGGATCGTGAATTGGAAACTTTTCCTGGCAAACTTTTCATCGCCATCCTGTAAAACTTTGAGAAGTGAACGGCCTTTACGAATCAGACCAAAACGAATTCATTTCTACATTATAAAATTCAGAAAAGTTGGAAAATCTTCTTTATTTTAATACTAAGAAGAAAAAAATTGTCATTCATTCTTTTTTGGGGGAAAAGAGGGTAATTTTTTTTTTAAATATATGTGAAAAGAGTTGAGAATATTGTCGAAATGGACGCACTTAAAAGTATTTACCTGCCTTGCTGCGGTGCTACTTGAAAAATAAAGATTTGAAGAGTCTTTAGAATGGCAACATGCTAATCCGAGGATTTTTCTTTGCCCGGATCAACATTTTAACAGAAGCAAAATTCGCGTCAGAAGTTTTACGGATGAGGGAACTTTGCCTATAACATAAAATATATACTACTGTGTTGTTGGATTTTGGTCCTGAGAGAGAGAGAGAGAGAGAGATGATGAAAAAAGAGATGGAGAATGCCAAGCAAGAGAAAAAGAGGAAAAATGTTTGTCTTGACAATAGGTTCTAACAAGCCGGATCGCGGTTCTTTGGGTTTTGGTGCCGTTTAGCGCTAGCACAAAAGGGCGTGCTACATTCAACTTTGGCGCACGCACCCTCTTCTCTTTCCTTTCTCAAAAAACGGAAAAAGAATAACAGAAGTGTCTATCTTGAGGGTAACTTCGTGTGCAAAAATTCTTGTTGAGAGATTTTTCCACGGCCAAAAAAATATATATAATAGTTTAAAAGAAGTGGAGAAAGAGGGAGAGAGAGAGAAAAGGAAAAGTTACGGGGCGAGAGAACAGGAAGGAAAACGAGAATGTTACATACACACCTACTCTTGAATGACGACCTTCGAGGGATCTTCTCTCGAGGACCCTCGAACTCATCTCCTCCTCCCTTCTTCTCTCTCTCTCTCTCTCTGTGTATATGTGCTGCGGGCACGCTCCATTATGAAGATCGCACCATTCAAAAGCTATTTACCCCACCGTCAATGGCTCGTTTGCTTACCTTCCGCTTATCCTTAAACTAACGCCTCCTCTATACAGTCTAATTCCGCAAACTACCGAAGAAAAATACCTCAAAATCGACGCGAGAGCTTCTCCTCCAAAACGAGAATTCGAATTTCAATTATACAAAAAATTTTTCTCAAAATTGCGAAAAAAGAAAAAATTTGCAATGTCCATTTTGGAATTTTTCGAAATTCTGCAATTTTTTTGCCAAGGAAGATATTCAATTACTTGGGAGATCGGTGTAAAGATAAAGGAAGAGCCGTGACAACTATATACAAGCGGGTCAGTGTCCAAAAAAATGCCACCTTCCACGAATAAATATCACCGCTTTGCATGCAATCCTGGCTAATTCAGGGCCGTAGGATTTCAAAAAAAAGAATCATCAAATATGAAAAAAAATTTCTACCAAGAATAGTGTATCCTAAATGGAAAATTTTCCCATCATTTGCGACAATTTATGATGGACAAATAGAGCACAAAAAAGCAATTTTTGCGCCATTCTTTTCTTTTATTAGCCAGCCCCGCGCTTATAGTCTTTGACTGATTATAATACGTGCACCTGGAATTTGGAGAGAAAGGCAAAGAGACAAATGGATAAAACCGTCCCTGATAACTCTAGACGAGACTCAAGCAGCATACCGTGAGCTCATGGCATGGCGCCCCTATCTTTTATAACAGCAGTTTCTGAAAATCTTTGAGTCTGATCTTTGGATGCTGTGGCTTACACATATACGGACATTATCCACGTTTACATGAACACGTACATATGAACGTGATAACGGACAAGTGGAGACAAGAGAATCTGTCAGTTTTCATTCTCCTGTGTTTGTGTGTTTGTTATGTTTGTGTGGCGTATTTTAAAGGTGTGTCAAGACGGAGGAGTGTGTCATGTGCTGCTACAACGGTAGCATCCGACTCAGATAACACCGTCAGGATATATGACTCTAAACTGCCTCTACGTGCAGGACACTGGGCTACCGAATTTTTCAGCAATCAAGATGACACGCGATTTTTGGAATTCAACTATATAAACCGGATCAACTTTTGTTTTTCTGATTTACTTTCCTATTCGGA
>JUFY01024956.1:0-21487 GCA_001855655.1 Leptopilina clavipes | reverse complement strand
TATGAAACCGGAAATAAAATTAGAGCTCAAACTAAGATATATCCTGATAGATATCTATCTATAATGATAGATAACTGATAGATAACTACTTCTATCTAAGATAGAAGTAGTTATTAATGAAACTAGAAAAGAGTACCAACAGAAGAAAAATTTGTCAAAATTAAGTTATAAGTGTAAAACATTCAATTGTTTTTCTTTTTTAATTATTTTGGAAGATACATTCACATTGAATAGGACTTGAAAATATTATTCTGATAAGACCAAATTTTAATTATGTCTACGTCTATACATTATGTAATTAAGTTAAAAGTCGTGTTAACTCGTAAAACCCATTAAAATTATTAATATTTATCAAAAAAGTAGAATAAAAGCAAAAATCAATGTTTTGGAAAGATTATATATTTATTTACACGAGATCATGCTATAATTTAAAATGAAAAATTGGGAGGCTGTTTTTTAATTTTGCTACAAGAAGCAATTTTTAAAATTTATTTGTACGAGTTTTACCAGTATCAGTAAAGCATTTTTTTTTTAACGAATATACTTTTCAAAACGATTTTATCGAAAGCAAACAAGTATCCAAACCTCTTCCCACGTTAATAATAATAATAATTTTTAATTACAATAATAATAATAATAAAATAATAATGATTTTACTTGAATCTTGATACATCATAATAAAAACTCAAGAGTTTAATGTAAGTCTAAATAATAAAATTTTGACAAAATATTAAAACAAAATAATAAGTATTATAACAAAGCAAAGCTTTTGGTAAAAATGTTATGTCTGACTATTTAATATCAGAGATATTGAGATGAAAAACATTTCTTCTTTTTCTTTGATTTTCAGCTCATTAAAGAAAACAAAACAATAATTGATAAAATAAAGTTGACAGTACAATATATGGCTAACAATAAAATTATTGGTAACACAGTTTTAGTAATTTGAAAAGAAATTGAAATCTCAGACTGAATTCTGATTAAATAATCCAATCATTTGTCGTGAATGTAATTTAAAATTATATGCGCGCCCCTATAAAATATACAGTCACAATAAAAATCTTTTTTTTTATATCAAACTAAGGATTATTTACAGTAAAAAAATATAAGACTTTTACAATATAGAATTGCACAATAAAAACTTTTCCCCACATTCGAAAGCATCATATGAATTCGATAAGTAAAAAAAAAAGAAAAAAAAATCTTATTTACATTATCAATGAATGCAATCAATACAAATCAAAAAATGAGTATTCTGTTTTGTTTTGACAGACATTGATTTTTTTTTATGTTTTATCACTAACAATTTTTCAATGGTATCATAATGGCAAAAGATCCATAAGATTAGCACGGGGTTGCGTTAAAGCTTCTGGGAAAAATTCCGTAAGTCTATCGTACAAATAAGTTCGACGTGCATGAATGCAACGTCCCATTGCATTTTGATCTTGATTTGTACTTAAATAAGATTGTATAGAGTCATCGGAAGTTATTGTTTCATCTTCAGGAATATACTGCTCTCGGAATAATATAGACGCCAATAATTGAAACTGGAAATTCCCAGAAAAGTGGTTTTTTTAAAATATTAAAAAAAAATAAGATAAAAAAAATTTTACATTTAATTTAAAAATATAAAGATTACTACTATTAATTATTTTCATAATGAAATTTTAATGACTATATAAAAAATTAGGAAATTAAAAATCTACCTCTTTGGATTGTTCTTCATCATTATGATCAATGATCTCTGAGACTTTAGTTTGCAAATATTCAAGCGCTTCAATAGTATCCTTCATGGCTAATTCTTCAAATTTGTGTTTTCTTATTATTAATTTGCAATTTCTCAAGACTTGATCATGAGAAGGTCGACAAAGTTTCAAAACCCAGAAATCATCGAGCCTCAATTTAGGAAGACAGGAACGTCCCGGATTTCCTCCAAATAAATAATGCACCTATAAATAAACACAACATTTAATTTTCATTTTTTTTCTTTTATTATAATAAATTTGAAAAATTACCTTTTTCACTTGATCATAGACCAATTGATGAGCGAATCGCGGACATGGTTCATAATCCTGCATTTTACTCCAATATTTTTCTCCGTTATTTTCATTTCGATAAATACAGGACCATTTATTTTCCTTGATATTATAAACCCAAAATGAATTTTGAACATTGTCATCCCTCTTATCTTTATCTTTGCTTAAACCCTGAAAATCCATTGTTAATTGTAGTTTGCATTTTTTGAGGATAGTTTATATTAAAATTTTTAATAATATTTACCGATAAGACATAAATTTCTCCCAATTCAGGATCAATTGTCGCTCGTTGAGTAAAACCCGCAGCTGGTACATGATTAGAATCACGATTACCAAAATCGCTCACACTAATTTGCTCGACTTGTGCTGTGTCCACCTCGTATGTGAAAAAATCGTTTAAATATTCTTTACTCCTTTGACCAGCAAAAATGTACAATTTTCTTGATTCCTGGTTAAAAATAAAATTTTATTAAAAACAGTAACAGTAAAAATTTTTTTTTTTTTATGTTTCGGGATTGTTTAGAGAAATTTCATTATTATTTGCAATGAGAAATAACTTACCGGATGAAACAGCATGGAATGTCCAACTCTAGATTTAATATTTAACGAAATAAGGGGGCAGGGTCTTGAAATGTCGGAAGCAAGTTTAGACCAAGTATCAGTTGGAACATGATAAGAATATAAACCAGAAAAAATAGGCTCAGTCGAATTTGTAATTACTTCTTGATCATCGGAACTGTAAACGACATTTAATAATAAATATATTACAAAATTTACGATCAAATAGTGAAATATTAATATTGTTAAATTGTATTAAAAGGAGGTGAAACAATACTATTAAATTCTAAAAGAAAAAGATTTAAATTAAATTTTCATACTTTGCTGGAGAAACAAGAACTCGACCGCCAAACACATAAATAGTTCTTTTATCAACGTCCATTGACATTTGATGATCGAATATTAATTTCGGTCCGCCACGTGCTCCAGTGTCTTCTGATATCTGTGTCCATTCATTTGTCTCAATATTGTAGACATAAAAATCACTTTTTAAATTATCCGCAGAACGATACTGTGTATCCAAATATCTACCCAAAGTGAAAATTTGCCGCCTCTCTGGATCTAGACACATCTTATGACAGGATCGAGCTTTCGGCCCTCCCTTTGAAAAATGATAATAATAATAATAATAACGCAATTAACAATAATAAGGATAAATAAGAAAGAAATTAAAAATAATAATATATACTAACAACTTCTCCTGTGTCCTTGCAAATAAATCTCCATTTTTCAGTAGGAATATCGTACGCCCAAAGATCAGCGAGATCTGTATTTCCGTCCCAACCGCCAAAAAGATAAAGAGTCTCCGCTGATGAATCTATCACCATTTGATGTCCACCTCTCATACCTGGTTTTGGATCGTTTGATTCTATTTTCGTCCAAACTGCCCGATATGATTGAGCGTTAATATAATCGTTCATAACTCCCGCTGTAAAAAAAACGTTCGATCAATTATTAAATACATCAAATTCTATTTTTTTAATTTCCAATTAAGAAAAATTATTTTCACTTTTTTCAGAAAAACTTACTGCTCACAGCATTGGTAATAAAACGCTCAGCCTGCAAGTGATCTCCTTTCGTTACTAGTAAATCGTACAAGACTGATAAACGAGGATCCTCTAAAGCAACTCCAGTAACACGTTGCAGTGTATCAACAACTTCCTGCTGTTCGAATCTTCGAAAATGTTTCATGCACAGTCTTATTATCTCTCTCTGTCGATACTGTAAATAAGAAAAATACAAAATTTAATGAATAATTTTTCAAAAGTTTATTAACAAATGTCATGACTTATTATTACCGAATTAACCCATTCAATGCTTGGTTTAACAATTATTGGATCATCAATGCCAGTCAGACGAACATGCCAAATGGAAAAATTGAAACTAGGTCCCCATGATTGTAATGGAAGAACTTTAATAAACCTAATAGGAAAATAGATCCTTTTGCTTCCGATTTCATGTTTAAGGTCAAAAGTTTCAGAAGTTGAATCATTTTTCAATCCACTGAAATAAAAAAAGTCAATTTAATTTAATATTATTCCTATCTTCTCATTATGGTTTTCTTACTTGTTTAAATTAAATACTTTAAACAAAATTTACCTTTCTAAAAGTTCCATCATATTTTCTTCCTCCAAACCTCCATACACTTTAAATTTTTTAATATTACAAACGTGTGTTTTTTCATATTTACCAAAAGTAATTGTTTGAACAATTGCTGGTTGTTGCAATTTAAGAACGAGGTACTATATTTACAAAAAAAAAAGAAAATTATATACATGAAATAAAAACTAAATCAAATATAGTAAACACAGTAATTATTAATAACTGACCTGAGGATGGTTGTCATTGTCAGATGACCAACGAGATGTTTGATCCGATGGTTCATCAACAATGATGTTTCTGTAAAAAACATCATCATCTTCAAGTAACATCCTTTAAAAAAAAAAAAACAAACAAAAATTAAAGCAAAACAAAAATTCAATAAAGATTTGTAAATGAAAATTTCAACAAAAATTAATGTCGAAGTGAAATTAAATTTTATTAAAATATAAACAATATATCTTCAAAAAGACTGTTATAGATAAACAACATAATGTATCATAAAAGTCAATGAAATTAATAAACAGTGTGAAAAATTTGCAATTATAAATTAATTTTAAGGGTAATTTTAATAATGCGTCATCTGATTAGTAATCAAAGTATGATTTTTAATGGATTTAAAAAAAAAATGAGAAAACAGTATGAAATTAAGCAATTTTTATAGGTTACGGCATAACGCAATTGTGTAAAATGTATCATAATGTCCGTGACTTTCGACATTTTGTACTTTTTGTAAGAAAATTTTATTTCATTATATATAAATTAAAAAATACTCACTCAGGCACATAAGTAGATGAATAACTGGAATATTTAAAAATTCTATATTCTAAAAGCTTTTGAAAATCACTATTTTCGGACGACGCCATATTACTTTAAATGACATAATGCAGTGGACCGAGAAGAAAATTGAATAAATATCAATTCCTGCTCACAATTTCCCTAATAATTTATCGTATTGTCCAGGTATTCCAATGAAATCAACGAATCTTCAAAAATATCACCAATCATTTAATTTTTTAGACATTTTTATAAAATTTGAAAATTTGATCAATTGAATTTGACATTTTCTCATCCTCTTCTTAATCGATTGGTTGAATTCTAAAATCAAGGCAGTAAAACTATTTCATTCGATTGGTCGTCATGGAAAACAGTCCAACTGCTGACAAATGAAAATAAAGCAACAATTTTCTCTCATGTAAACGCAGCAATTTTAAGCAGTGTGTACAAAGTTTGTTATAAAGCCACACATACGTCATGTACACATTAAAAAGTGTGAAATTTATATAAATGTATAGAATGTATACGTTTATATAGAGACGTAAAAGTCTGGGCTGTGATTGTCGTGAATGTGAAAAAACGTATTTCCTGATCCAGGAAAAATTTGCAATCTGTTCATAAATATCTTATACATATGGTTTTATTGAAACTTTAAAGTTTAACGTGTCGAAAATTGCAATTATGGACGAAGAGTGGGGTAAGAAAATTTATTCTTTCAATTTTCATTTTTAGTCTATTAAAAATCTTGTATTTGATGAGAGAAACCTCGCTTCTCTTTGTGTCATTGCAGATGCTGATCATTTTGAGGCTAATAGAATCGACCTTGCTATTAGATCGAACAAATGGGAAGGTGAGGATGAAGAAGAAGAAGTTAAGGTAAGAATTTTGCACATTTTTCTCCAATAGATATAAAAATTTTTTTCATTTGTGCCTAACCTGTTGATGCCACATGGTCGCTTTCCAAAATGTCAGAAATATCCAGAACTATGTAATCCAAATTCTCAATGTAATTGGAATTTGTCTTTAATTTGTATACAATAGTATTCCTTTGAAAAAACTATTAAACTTTTTGACATTTGTAAAGCACTCACATATGGAAATTTCATAAGAGACATGAAAACTAAAATTAAAAAATTGGCCAAGAATCAAGAAATTAAAACGATTTTATATTTATAAAATTTGCAGTTTAACTTTGTTTTAGAGAATTCAAAATTTGGATTTAAAAATTTCGTTATATTATTTAATTATAAAACAAATAAAGAATTTAAAGAAGAATGTTGAAATTTTTTTAAAAAAGATTTTCAAGAGACTTTAAATTACAATTTAAAAAAAGAGTTGTGAACATACTTACCTATTCCTTTACGAAATTTAATAAATGGTCGTAGATCGCTTTTTCGTGTTTCATTTTACATAAATTTGGAATATGAATAAACAGGATAGTTGGGAGGATGTCGAGGAAGAAAAGAAAGATGTAGAGAAGGCACCTGAAGTTCCGAAGGCTAAAAGTAAACCTAAGAAAACTTTAGCTGATAAAATTGAAGAACGCGAGGTTTGTATAATTAAAAATTTTAATTCGAAATTAAAAGGTGTTTCGATAAATCGAAAAGAAATTAAATTCAATAAATTTGTTTAGAAAAAAGCGCGCGAGGAACTAGAAAAGAAAGTTAAGGAAAAGGAAGAGACCTTAACTCCCGAGGAGAAAAGGGCAGAAATGTTGAGGCGGCAAAGGTTACAGGAAGAAGCAGACTTACGATTGGCAATGGAGACTTTCGGTTTGTCAAATCTTGTAGACTTTAGTTCTCGTAAACCCCCAAAATCTGAAAAGAAGTAGCCAATCATTCACTCATTACTGTTAGTTTTTTTTCTACATTAAATCAAGCTCCTGCTTTTACTGAAGCAGATTTAATTGCAATTTGTTTTCCTTTGGAGAAAAAATTAGTCTTATTTTTTTTTCCGAGGAGAAAGAAAAACAAACTTTTTTTTATCATTGTTAGTGTTCGTTATTTATAGCACTTACATAAAATAAAAGCGTAATTAAACAAATTTTTTAAGAGAATTAGACTAAAATTTTGAAACTTAATTTTTAAAAGTTTCAAGATATTTTTAAATTTATATTTTATCAATTATTTTGACTTAATTTTTTTTACTTTTTTGTATTTAATACCAATGTTGAAAATCGATAAAATACTTCTAAGACAACAGGATACGTCCATGCAATTCTTTTCTTAAATAAGTAATTTAGTAATTTATAATAAATATATGAAAAAAAAAAATTAGTCTTTGGTCGTGGAACTTGGCATATAATTATTTCATATGTCATTAAATAAGTAAATTTTTCCAGTATTACGATTGACAATTCAGATATATTTAAAAAGAAAAAGAATTTTGTATTTAACATTTTAGTCAAAGCATTAATTAGATTTCAATCGCGAATAAAAAACTTACACATTGCCAGGAACTGTACTAGAGATAGAATAAGTATGCGAGTTGTGTTCATTTTTTATCAAATTATCGCAATAAAATTCACCGATGTTATTGTATATTAATAAAAATTGCTATTTCATGCAAATATTGTGTTGAAATTAGTTTTTGCACGAACCTTGCATCTTATTTATTCGTTCATAAATCTCCTGTACTGTTCCTGAAACTTAATTTTTAAAAAATAATACAGAAAAAAAGCTTCCATTCAAAAAAAATTTTTTTTTTCGCTCAAGTCAAATATGTACAAGTTAAAGAAATAAATTCAAATAATTATCTTGAAAATGAAAATTTAAGATTCAATTTGAAATATTTTAATTGATTTAAACTTGAAAATAAAATTTTTTATTATTGTTTTTAAACAAATGGAAAATTGTAGGCGTCACGGATTCTGCCAGGATTTTGGATACCATGAATCCTGATACTAAAGAAGAATTCGATCAATTTGGCGAGGCACTTATGCTCAAAATCAATGAATTCAACAAACACACAGAGTTCCCAGCGTTTGCAGAAGAATTAATAAAAAATATTGCTGTTTTAAGTAAGTAAAGAAGAATATTTTTATTTTCTTTTTTACTTAAGAAAACATTTTTTAAATTTTCTTCCCTATTCTTTTCTTCTTCTTAGTGTCGAGCACATCGTTGCGAAAAGTGAAAACATTAATTGACAATTTGGCACTGGAGAAAGCAAAATTAGAAAAAGGTGATAAATCGAAGAAAAATAAAGGCAAGGGAAAGGCGAAATTGAGAATTGAAGGTGAAAATACCATTATGAATGAATATGATGACTATGGTTTTGACAATGAATATGGTGACTTTATGTAGCGACTTAAATGTCTCACATCATCAGCATCATCAACATCTAGTCGCCAAGAAAAAAGAATTTTTTTTGAAAATTATTCGTTCTCACGCCACGTTTGACACATATTCTCAAAAGCAGAATTTGCATGTGCTTTTTTAAAAAGTAAAAATTAGTCCAATAAATTTGCCAATTTGAGAAATGTTCAATAATCAAATGAAAGAACAATTGGTTTACAATTTTTTAAATTTACTTTTGAAAGGCGATTCAGAATTTTTTTTTTTTACAAAAAGTCTATATAAAATAATTTTTTTCTTATTGAAGTTATAAATGAATTTAACAAACATTTAGAACTAATGAAACTTTTTCTCAATGTTTTTTGAATTCAATTTTAATATAATTCGAATTAAATACGATATTAGATTCAACTTTACATCACAGTGCTTTAAAACTTAATTTTATAAATGCAGAAGCCATAAAAATTTTTTTCTTTTCGTATGATGATCGATTTGTTTCTCATTATCAGGTCTTCAACGATAACAATTGTTGTTTAATAATGAAAATTATAATGAAAAAAAAAATTATGTATCCAATTTAACATTTTACCTAACATACATATGTATATAAATGCTCGCGTACACACACAAACATGACAGGTGTGGATGTAAGTTGGTTTTAAAGAGTATATTCCTAAATAAAGGTTGACTGTAAAGATAATTTTCAATTTTTTCTTTTATTACTATTTCTTCAAATTACTAAATCTCTACAATAGAATTAATTTTTCAATTTTACTTTAAATTAAAATTAAACTTAAAATTATTATTTTAATAAAATTAAATGACACGTAAAATAAAATGATTCATAGACAAGTATTTGAGTTCAATAAATTTTATTTGTTTGTTTGTTTATTATTTGTAATTGCAGTTATTAATAATAATTGTAGTTTTTAAACTTCAAAAAGTAACTTTTTAAATTTTTACGTTTGGAAGTAAAATATTTTTTCAATTGAATATTGCTTTTAATTATAATGCGAACTGTAGAAAAAATTATTTTAAGTTTTAAATGAGACACTAATTTTTAATGTATATAGTAGGGGTCCCTACAATAAGAAACGTAATAAAATACTTGTTTGTTTATTTAGCTTTGGCAGATACATGAATGTTTTTCATGAATGAACTCCAGGAAATAATTAATTTCTCACTGCATCTGAAAAGAAATTCCAAATTAAAACTTACCTTCCTTCTTATTTAGGCTCGATGAGAAATATTGATGGATTTCTTGAATGAACCAGAAGGATTTTGAAACGAAAGATATTGACTAACAGTCCAGGCAAGCAACAAAGAAAGTTCTGTTTAATAGTCAACATTTCTTTCATAATTTGTCCATATCCAAAAAAAAGGAAACCTACTAGAAACACTTGCTTTTATTACTCTTTTTTTTTCTTTAAGCCAATGAAAAATCACAAGGCACATGATCACTAGTCACATTTTCTATTTTTTTTTCTCTTTTTTTCCATCACAAAGCTAGACTTTTAATGTTTTTTTTCCTTTTCTTTTCTTTTTTTTTAATGTCTAAGAAAATAACTTTTAAACTATCACAGACACATAATGAAAAAAAAAGAAACATTGTCTCAATAATTTCCCTCTAGTGAAAAAAGAAGAACAAACCATTCACAGCACCACTAACTTTGATTCTTTTCTTTTATAATCTTTAAATTTGAATGATTTGACAAATAATTTTTTAATTCGTTGATTAAAAACTTTCTCTATGAATTTTTTTTTCAAGTGTTTTTCAATTTGTCAGTTTAATTCACTGAACTTGGAAACCAGAACTTCACCCATTTTTTAAAAATAAATTTCGTTGAACTCTCAATTCTCTTTTTTAAATAGACCACAATTTTGTTTTCTTTTTCAAATTTTTCCTTATTTTACATAATTATTATTTACAATTAAGAATTTTATAATATCATTACAAGTATTTATAATTTTTAAACAAAGACATTTTTTCTGAATTATTTTTTAAACTACATAAATAAATACCAGCTTAATAAACGCTCTAAAACAATTTTATTCCAAAAATAATAGTAAAAAATATATATCAAAACAGCTTTGTAAGGAAAAATTTGAAAAATCTGAGGTTATCTTTTTTTAATATAAAACTGATAAAAAAAAACACAGACACGGGAACAAAACACTGTGATTGTGGAAACTTAAGAATTTGAAGGTAGATATCATCGGAGACATGAAATTAAACCATTGGTCAACTTTGTCTGCATAACGGCATCTATTTCGTTTAAACACCAGCTATACACTTAGCCACTGCACATTTGATCGCCACCGAGGTTGCAATGGGGATTTTTTTTTTCATTATTCTCTCAATTTTCTTCCAATCTCCGGAGCGATTATCGTTTAATAAACTATATTATACGTTCCGGAAATCAGTTTTGTCACCCCAGCATCCTCGAAGGCGAGATCACATCACTTTTTTTTTCTTTTTCTTTTTCTTTACATCATCACTATACACATTTTCGATTAATGACCACCAAACACTGTCCTTTAATAAAAAAAAAAAGTGTCCGCACTTATTAACAAACTGAGACGTCGCATTCACAAAAATAAATTTTCAATTCTTTTCTTATAATTGTTTTCGACATAAAGTTCCATTTTTTCTTTTATATAATATAAAAAAAGAGAAATTATTTACTTTAATCGACCGAAATATTTTTGTTCTAATTTCATGAATTTTTCAATAAAATTTTCTTTTCACTATCTTTTTCACTGTTACCTCACAAGAAAATAAAGACACTTGGCACTTAATTAATAGACACGAGAGAGACTTAATTTCTAAATTAAAAATTAAATATAATCGTCGTACATTTTTCTTGTGTCTCGTTGAAATAGCCAACCTTATGTTAATATTTTGTGACAATATTTTTCATTTTTTTTTTTTTTTTTTTTTTCTTTTTTTGATCCAGAATGCCGAACGTCGCAGACCATCTAAATTCTTTCAAGTTGCATTATCTATTCTTAAAACATAAAAAAGTATCTTTAATCGTAGTTCATATTATATGAAATGCTAAATCAAACTTTAAAATTACATAATGCGACTTTCAATTAATAATAATTGTCGAAGATTACAAATGGAAGATCATACAGTGAAGTCGAATAATAATGAACTGTACATTTTTTTTTTCATTTAAAATCGCATTTCCTTCATCTAACTTTTGAGACAAAAGCAATTTGTCCAATTGTGCCCTTGATAAAACAAATTATCAAAATAATGTGAAAATCTTTTACTGTATAGTGTAATTAACATTTACTGAAAAATTAAATTTTTTCTTTTTTTTTATGCTTTTTTTAAAAAATAGTGATCTTAACACTAAATTTCAATAATAGAATAATTATTATTTTTAAAAAATAGAATAATAAAATGTAAACAAAAGTTCATAACTTTTCTTTTTTAAGATATAAAAAATTATTAAAAAAATATTTAGAGGTCATTTGGCTAGTGTTTATTAAATTTATTACTTCATTAATAATTATTAATTAAAAAAAAATTATTTTAAGATATCATTTAATTTAACATTTTAAATGAACAATATTTTATCTTTTCAAATCATTTATGTTGTCATTTTAAATTTTTTGTTGATAATTTTATTTTAAACAATAGGAAACTGAAAATAATTCATTATTTTTTGTCTTTATGAAATAACAATTGGACAAAAACAAAAAAATGTTTTAAACAGATATTTTTCAATTATAAATGTAACAAACTTCACAAAAAATTGTTGAATAAATTTAATAAACTTGAGAACCTTTAAATATTTTTTTTTAAATGGATTTTCATTGCATTTTATACTGTTTAATTGAAAGAAAAGTAAACTTTCTTTAAAATCCAAGAAAAATAGTGAAGTATTTTTAAATTACTGAATGCAAATAGATTGAAATTATATGTCTGAAGCGTTTAGATTTCTAAATTCCTTTGAGTTCATGATTATATAATTCTCAATTCCCTACTTTTTTATATTTATATATATATCAATTCTCAAACAGCGGAAGTAAATTTTACATTTACTCCATTTTACTTTTTCAAGGGCAAACAATTTTCATTTAGTACCAAAATCCTTGAAAAAAAAAATTCTTAAAGATAAAATGTCAATAGATTTTTTGTTTCCATTTAAAAAAATTCAAAAAAAAAATAAAATAAAAAAAAACAGGACTTTGGTACGCTTCTAATTTGAAAATCGCATTTTTTACTTTAATTTTATAAAGTATTGTAAATAAAAAAATTTTTTTTTAAATGAATCTAGGCGCTACCTCCTTTTACGACCACTATTACCAAATGATCCTCTTTAAGTCCCTCCTCGCTTAAACTGGGACATGTACGTTTTAGAAGTTCGGTCGAAAAAGCGCATGGTGGAAAAGCGTAAAGAACACCCGTACCCTCGGTATCTTTATTTAGAAGAGATATCACACCCGCAGCCTCTTTTTGCTTTAAATATGAAACTAAATTACGCAACGGCCTTGTTTGTACATTGGCGTCATCGTTTGTAACCGCAGAACTTGATCCCGCGAGTCCCAAGAAGATGGCATGCGAACTCGATGTTTGAATTCTCTTCGATACATCATCCAATTTCGGTTGATCCAAGCGTAATCTCTGCGTAATCCTCAGCATGTGTTTTCCTTCCTCGTCCTTCATGAGTGATTCAATTATTTCCGTATCACCGTCAGTTAAATGAAATTTGGCCGGGAATAGAGAATTTTTCAAAATTAATGCCCCTTGCCAGACGGCTATTGATTTTCTCGCCACGTCAGACAATGTTCGTGATGATGACAACATTCCGGATCTTGCTAATTCAGTGTCAGAATCAGAATCAATTGGTCGTCGTCGGGGTGATCTGGATCTGGAGCGATCAACGCCAGGTTCACGTGACACGGATCTTCTGATACCACGGCCCTCGTACTCAGTTTCACCGGCAGCGCCTCCCCGTCGATTGTTGCTGTTCCATTCGGTGTCGTCGCGAACATAGCCTTCTGGATAACTGCCTCGATATCCACCGCGACCGCCACCGCGTCTCTCGTGCCAAGGACCTGATCCTCGACCACCGCGAAAACCACGTCCACTGTAGCCAAATTCACCTTCAGTTGGATATGGATCGTAAGGCGATTCATAATCAGCAGGTCTTGATCTAAATTCACCGCCTTCCTCTGGATACATTCGGGGTTTAAAACCATAGCCTGGCGTCACATCAGCAAAGTCGACTCGTAATCTTCGATCAGGCCCACCTAGAGGGAAGCCTCGCATTTCCTTTACAGCGGCCTGTGCCGCGTCAATAGAATCATAAAGAATATAAGCATTATTGTCACCCTTGATGTAGTCAATTTTCTTAATAGCACCGAATCGATCGAATTCTCTCTCGAGTTGTGGCACTGACGTCCAGGGACCAAGACCACCGACCCAAATTCTAGTCGTTGGGGTTGCTTTACCATAACCAATTTTACATTGGAATTTACCGATATACTGACCGGAGAGCTCAACTTTACATCTGTGTGCCATATCAAGAGTTTGAAATCTCACAAAAGCGTAGGCATTTCCAGTTCCCGGTGGCGGACGTTTAATGTCAATGTCATCGACAATTCCATATTTATTAAAAATACGTCGCAGTTCTTCCTCGGTGATGTTTATCTCAAGATTGCCAGCGAAGAGTGTTCTGGTTGCGAGTGGATCATCCTCGGGCGACACATGATGAAGATAATTTGGAAATTTGTCCTTTTTATTCTCAACACGTTCGAAGCCATGAACTGGATGTCGCACCATCATATGACGTGGTGGTCCATAATGATGTGGAGGTCCTCCAGGATGTACATGCGGTGGGCCATGATGCATTGGCGGTCGAATGAAATCATGATGAGGTGGCGGTAATGTTTCACGTCTCATTTCACGATGAGGTGGAATTCCAACTGGTGGTCCATAGACGCGATCATATCTCTCAATTGGTCGATGTCTTTCGGTTGGTGCTGGTGATCTCGCGTAATAACGATCATAATCGGGAGGTGTCATTGAACGGGGACGACGATACGCGTCAGGTCTCTCGTAAGCTGCATCAACAATGGCAAGTTTATCATAAATAATGACACGTGGTTTTGCATATTTCGCGTCCCTCGCGTCCTCATGATTACGAAAACACACGTAAGCAACACGCTCGTCCAATTCATGTGTTATTCTAATTGAAAATTCGCCAAATTTTTTATATTCACGATAAAGAGTGTCTTTAATCATTTCGTCACTCGCTTTGGGATGAATTGAACTCACACATAGAACCTTGTAGTAATGTCTTTCTGGTGGGATTTCACGGGGTGTACGTTGATATTCCTCGCGATGAGATCCTGATTCAATGTAACGGGCGTGCGATGTTGCTCGACTTGTAGGCGAAGGACTTCTCGCACCACGGCTACGACGTCTCATTCTGTCCGGTGATATTCTCTCGTCACTGGAATCATCATATCTGGAAGATAGAACATTAATTCATCAAAAAGAAATTCAATAATTTATCAACAAAAAAAAAGAAAAAAATACACACAATTCAATAATTCAAAGTGACACAAAAATGTACCTTCATTTGCATTTCAAGGTATAAAAGAAAGTCTATTTCATTTTTTTTTTTTTTTGTTTGTTGATAAATTATTTTACTAAATAATTAATTTTCGGAAATTGTTTTTCATTTATAAACATTCATATACAAATAACGGAAAAATTACTTTTGTCCTTGAGAAGTAACCTCACAGACTAACAAAAGAAAATTAAATATATCCATTCAATGAATATTTAAACTTGTAATAAGCCTTTACTTGTATAATGTTTATTCATAAAAATGATTTAGGGAAAATTTGCACTTGTGAAAAAATGAATTTTTGTTTTTTTGCTTCAATTCAATTAAAGCGGAAGTTTAAAATTTTAATAAAACAATGAAATATTTAATCATTAATAAACTACTGAAACTAAAGATAGAGAATTTGTAATCAAAAGGATCACTGTAAAAAATTCAAAATAAATTCACCACCCTTTAGTTGTAAAATTTTTTTCAATCATTTGTAGCATATTTTTCTAGAAGCCTTTATAAAATAAATTTTTAATAACATTTGAGAATTAGAAACTTCGGGATAAAAACTACACTACAAATGATATTAATTATTTATAGTGTAATTTCATATTGAATTCTTTACAGTAGACCCAAATTAAAATTGTAATACTTTTCCTTCTTTCTTTTTTTATTGGAAGAACATCAGCTGCTGAAACAAAATCTGGAATAGGGCAATTTAATTCTTCATGCACTAAAACAAGTTTAATTGAATCACCACAAAGGACTTTGTTAACCTTGCACAACATTGTAATTAGTATACAAGTACTCACTATTTATCACATAAGCAATAAAAACACTGCATCAAACTAAGCTCACATAATCTTTTATCACGCACAACTTTGTTATCATACTTGGAATAAAAATAGAAAACAACAAAAGACAGTTGTAAATATTTTGCATATTGTAAATTTGAATATTTAATTATGTACTGGAGATAAAAAATTTATATGCACGTTAGATAATACACTTTTAGACAACTTAACCATGCATTCACAATTCGTGAGAATTAGCACAAATGAAAAAAAAAAACATTTAATGCAAAATTAAAAACACTAATTCGAGGATTTTTTTTTATCAATTTTATACACAAGAGAAGAACTCATTAAAGCAACGCCATTGTATATTGTATGCGATAACGTAAAGATAATGGAAGCCAGTTTTGAACTGTTTTTTACACTCAATTAATTTTTTTATCACCTAAACGTCATTATTGATCAATAAACAATAGAAAATTCTGTACGTATTCCAGCATACCGTCCGATTGAAGATCTGCTCCGTTTGACGCGAGTCGGCGGTGAATCACGACTTGTACTTCTTTTCATGGTATTGCGTATTTTAACCGTGATCTTATGCCGGTCGTCCCGTGGAATCCCAATCATCAACGCTGACTAAATATATTGTAATCAAACGTCGAACAGCGGCTCAAAATAAACACACTTTTATTTAATATCAAATTAATGAGAAACAATTATACACCCACAAACAAAAACGCCCTTTTTTAGTTAGACTTTTCTTTCACCAGTAAAATGGCGTAGCTTTGGTTCGACTTTGACACTTCTTCTTCTTCCGGATTTATACTTAGGCCTCACACACACTCAATACTTCCGGTTGCAAACTATCGGGTGTCCCCCATTGGTACATTTGTGGACAACCTACAAATTAACCGCCAATTTTTAAATTAAATAATTTTAAATAAAAAATTTTATTTAATAGTATTTAAAACATTATCGTATTAATATTTATAAATAAATACGATAACATGAAATTATTCATTCAAATAATAAATGGTAAAATGATCCTTTAATAAAAATAATCAAAAAATTATCAGATAAACTTAAAATATTTTTTAATTAAAAAAATTGTTTCTAGAGTTGAAAATAATGTAAGTTTTCTTTATTCTCTCCTGTAGCAAAAATAGATCAAAAACAAAATAAATACTTATTATACTTTACGAAACTAATGTAAAAATATTTAGTACCTGAAAATTCAATACTTTCAGTGTAATTTACATTATCACAACGATGAATTATTGGGTTTTTTTTATGATTTCTCATACGTTGTACGTCAATGTCAAGTGTATCAATCATCAATGACCCAAAGAACGTTTATACCAGACATTCCAAGATTAACGCGTCCAAGCATTCCATGATCTTGGGTCTTCACAATATAGAGAAAGAGTAAAAGCGTATGAAACAAATTATTCCTTCCCTGAAAATTATTTACATAAATTATAAATTAAATAAAAAATTAAGGTCCTCAAAAATAACACTTGATTATAAATTAATCAAATTAATAGATTTTCCAGTATTTGAAATATTAAAGAAATAAAAAATTTTGTACCCTTGGGATTTCTTCATAATCAGCAGCTAATGAATCGCCAGAAAGTGATAGGCAATAATTAGGAGGAATTACAGATTGACAAACAATTATTGGTCCCTTAGTTCGTGGCAATTCCATTCCACTTTTTGCCGTGTATCTTGAGGTAAATGAACGAGCGTCTGGTTGATCCAAGGGAGCTTCTAATTGTGTATCCATATAAGTTGACACCAGATGCATTATAATCTAAGAGAAGCATGTATAATTTATCAGAAGTTTCAATATAAATTATAATTTACAAAATTCGAGAAATTAGTTAAATTAAAACGAATCACACTCAGAGTAACTATGACATAGCAAATCACAGAACAAAGTAAGTTCCAATCAGAACGATTAGAACTAAAAATTTTGATCTCTTGCTAAATTAATCATCATTGTGTAAATAACAGAAAAATAATTCAGTGAAGAATTTCGTAATTCTGGAATAATTTAAAAATTAAAAATATTTCTATTTTTTTACTTACTGCCGTATCTGTTGGTAAACTGGAGTCCCATTCTTTTCCATTGTATGAACCTCCTCCATTCCATTTGAATTCGCTCATAGATCCTCCTTTGGCCAGAATTTTGATCCTGTTTACTAAATAATCTTGATTGTTGCAGAGTTCCAAAAATGGGACCAATGTTGGAAGTGTTGGAATTGCTGAAGCAAGAGATGATTGCGCCAATTTTCTGAGTTTATCTAATCCAATATGACCTGGTTGAGAATCGCTGAGACCTTGACGAACAAGACCAGCGCATACGTTGTCAATTTCAATTGCAACTCTTTCCACTACCGTTTTACTGATCCACTTAAAAAGGTAAGAAAATAATTTTAATGATAAAAATACAATTACTTAAATAATTGTATTATTCCATATTTAAAGTAATTTATTTCTTTTTTTTTACCATACGAAGATTTGCGGTCCATTGGTTTACTTTAATGGCATCTATTCGATATTTTCTCCATACATCCGGTGAACCAAATGATCGTGTCATATTTCCTTCTTCTGCTCCAGGACTATTTGTTTTTGATTTATCTGAAAAACAACAAAATATCAAATTATTAGACATTGTTCTTAATTCTATTATTTTGAGAACATGGTTAAATTTTTTGTGTGTGTTAATTCTTACCAATTGTGGGTGCGAGTTGATAAGCACATCTCCTTAGCATGGGCGAGACTTCCCTGGGACTTCGCGTTGCAGGATGAGACCAAAATGAACTCAATAAATTTGACGGTTGATCAACGTTTGTCGAATGAGTTGATTTTCTTTCCCTATTGACAACTTCTTTCAAGTAATTTTGCAATTCCACCTGATCTTGTATAAAATCCTCGCCAGCAAAACTTGAATTCATCGACGTGTTGAGAGATTTATTGAGAGAACTATTTGCACTCAATAATTTCCTAGGTGTTGTGGAATTGCCATATTTACAAAAAGGATTCGCATTCGAATAGTCTTCTAGAAAACAAAGTAATAAAATTTTAATAAATTAAATTTGATTTTTGAATTAAATTTCTATTTTTTCTAACTCACTGCTTTCGTTGAGCATCGGAGATCCTAAACTATTAGAGTTCCTGCTTAAATTCATGCAGGTTAAATTTAGAGGTGAACTTGGTTCCAAAGATTTTGGAGTTTTTAACGTTTCAGTTTTAAATAATGGATCATCGTCTGCAACGCCTAATAATTTTCTTTGCGGTGGATTCAAGACAACTGGTTGAATACTCAAAGTAGTGGCCGTGTATAAGAAAATGTGATAAAGGGCATTTAATGCGAAAATTGATGCTAAGAACCATTCTATCCAACAAAATGGTTTATACGCTATTCCTCCATACAATCTGAAAAATATTCAAATTAATATTAATTTGGTTCGATAAAATTTTATCCCTATAACGAAAATTTAATTATAAATCAGAGTAACTATGACATAGCGTCTCATAAGTCAATTCGAATTTCAATCAAAACGATCTCAACTCTAATTTCATTGATTTCTGCATGTTGCTTATCATCATTATAACACACTTTTAAATATCGAGAAATTAAAACAAAATACTGTAAAAAATAGTTACATACATATCAAATACGACAATTGCTAGTAAAGTTGTATTGATGAAGAACCATGTTATACTACTTTTCGCTTTTGTTTGAGAATGCTTGAGACTCAAAGTTTGTTCCACTTGTGGTTTTGCTGTTAAAATTCTGAAATCAAAAAATTATTTATCTACTTGTTAATATAGTCATATATAAAATTAAAATTAAGGAAGAAAAAATTGTGTAAAACTAAGGAAAGAAAAATTAATCTATTAAACAAATCTCACCTTGCATTAGGGGAAATGCATTTCATCGGAGAATGAAAATTACTCATTTTAAAGAGAATTCTTTAAAACTATTAATTGAATATAAAAATATAAAAATTAAATGAAAAGGAAGAACATTTTTTGGTGAAACACGTGAAAATTATAATTATATGTATACACTATAACATTTGTGAGGTTATGTATCCACTCCGCAACGTGTTGTTCATAAAATATGTATTTTCTTCACACATCATCTATATTTATGACTTAAAACAATTGTAAATTTTTTAAGAGATTATATTTCACACTCTCGATGTGATAGTTATATAAATTTAACAACAAATTAGGAAATAAATTAATTTAACCGTTTTTGGTTCTTCCACGAAGTATACGAAGTAGTATAAGGAGCTTCCACTTCAATGGGTACTTTGAAAAATTTTGAACACAATTTTTCTTTTCTGTTCTGTTTGTGGTTAGTTAGCGAAACTAGCGCTTCTGCGGAAAAATGCGGGAAAAGTCTTGCAACTTAGTTGAGAGACGCCATTTTTAAAAGGTTAGAATACAAATTTTAATGAATTCAAAAAGGCCGCGTAAGGCTGCACATGCGTTTTCAGTGTAGCAGACGAAAATATCATTTTCACTGTAGAGGCGCCTCGTTCGCTAAGTAACCATGACGTCAAACAGAAAATGATATTTTCGTCTGCTACACTGAAAACGCATGCGCAGACTTACGCGGCCTTTTTGAATTCATTAAAATTTGTATTCCAACCTTTTAAAAATGGCGTCTCTCACCTGAGTTGCAAGACTTTTCCCGCATTTTTCCGCAGAAGCGCTTGTTTCGCTAACTGACCACAGGCAGAACAGAAAAGAAAAATCGTGTTCAAAATTTTTCAAAGTACCCATTGAAGTGGAAGCTCCTTATACTACTTCGTGGTGAAAATGCATGCGAAGAGTTTTAACTTTCAATGAAAAATAATGATTATTTTAAGTTTTTCTTATATATCTAAAATATTCAATAAAAATTATTTTTCAGTTTACAAAATTAAAAAATAATCCATTAATCAAGGTAAAGCAATCATAAACATAACCTATAATTTTTTGCTCCTTAGGTACCTTTCTTCGCAGGTCGCGACACATATCATCCAGTTAAAAATTATGTGAAGAGAATTATACAAAATCCAGGAATTTTTATTCCTTTCAATTATGATTTTGAAAAAGAAAAACATTGCATGAAATGTATTATTATCTGTAACAACGAATATACTACCTGACTTTTAAGGTATGCCTGTGTCTGACATATTCTCACTTTTAGTATCAAAATCTTAGAATTAGAAAGAAAAAAGTATTTTAATTCCTAAACAATATAGTTTTTTATACTTACTGTATGAGTAACTGAAGGTAAATAATGAAATTGATGATAAGATAGCAAATATTGGATCAATGAAACGAGCACTATAAGATGAATTGCAAAGATATACGATTAACGAGTCCACAATAACAAAAATGCAGCATAAGAAATCTCTACACATTTCTCGTACTCCCTTACTTTTGGTCAAAATTAGGGAATTACATTTTGGCAGCTCTCTATTTGTATTCATTGGTTGTAACTTCAAGCTTCTGCAAAATTAAAGACATTATGTTTTTTAATTATTTTAATAATTTTGTTTTACAATTGAAAGTATATAGTTTAATTTTTAGACTTTGTAATAACAAATATTGCTGCAAAAGGACGAGGTAAATTCGCCTTTCTGCACGGAGAGAAAAAACAAGGCTTTTCCCCGTGACTTCAAGTCATATCTTTTTCAGGTAGCAGTTTCACCGGATTTCCCGATGAATTTCTTGCGTTTAGCGCTTAGGCCACGCCTTAGCCCTTATTGGCCTAAGCTCGTTGCAAGAATCTCACCGGGAAAAACCGTGAGCGTCCTGCATTTGTACTGTGATAATTTTCACGC
>JUFY01024954.1:0-32575 GCA_001855655.1 Leptopilina clavipes | reverse complement strand
TATATTTATAAAATTAATTTATATTTAACAAAAAGATATCAATTTTATAAATAAATAAAGAATTTGTTATTATTGTATTTGTGTGTGAAAGTGTGGGTATGTGATAACAGTAGCCACACATTTAATTTTTAAAAATTTTATACTAGCCAAAACGAAGCCCTCTACAAGTAACAGACGTATAATAGTTTGAGTGGATGGAAGCGAAATGGTATGCGAAACGCAAATTTAATGAAAATTCAATTAAGCGTTCCTTCCGTAAATCGTCCCATATCGGCTTAAACGCTGAATTGTTGGGCGATTCCAGCACAAAGAAACCCTCATTTAGTTGTAAAAGAAGAAAATTTAATAAATGAAAATTAATTTTCTCCGTAACGGGTGAAAATGTATTTGATTATCTGTATCTTCATTTAATAATGATTATTAAATTTTCAATTTATATGCCATTTTAATTGACTACCGGTATAGAATAAACTTTTTCTTCAATTATATTTGATAATGAAAGTGAATTTTTCATAAGCTATTACTGCAAATTGAAAAGCAGAAAATTGAAACAGAGAAGTGTTTGTTTTGCACTTCTTGAGACAGCCAGGGGAGAATTTCATCTCGCAGATAATACATTGGTCTGGTCCGTTTGTTAATATCTCAAGAGCTGTATAGTAATTGAGAAATATTCTCTATTCCAACTAGTTTTATTTGCAGCCAATCAGTGAATTTTCTGATTTTAATTTCTTGAGTTGAAAATAAATACCTAATCCCTATTACACATAATATAATCAGTTGTTGTTGTTGCTATAAACCCGTACACTTATTTAAATATTGTGGGTGTCTGATGACACAGTAAAATATAAAACATATCTAATGAAACCTAGGTCAACTTGTTCTAGAAGATGGTAACAATTTTTTTTCATTTTTGAAAAGGCCATTTTCAGTTATTTTTGTGAAACAATATTTTTATTCTTCCTTGGTATTCAAATATTCTGCTATTATTTGCAGGATCTATATAAAAGATAAATATAACGTTGCAATATATTAAACATCGTTATCACAATATTCCAGCGATAAATAAATTCGATCCAAGAGTAAACAACTATCAATGTGTTTGGTTCCTCGAATAAATTGTCACATCCGGACGGGAATGATTAACAATCTAATCGCAATTCGATCTGTTATGCATTTCGTTATACCAGTGTTCATTTTCCACTTCACGTTTTTTGTGTTTGATTGAATCAGTTTAAATTTATTAATCGCATTTAATATCTTTTTTGGCAATTTTCTTCTATCGAGGAAAGCAAAAACCATTCTATAGTATTGTTGCAGCAATTTAATTTAACGTAATGAACTAATTGCGTGACGTCATGACAAGTTCCTATTACGTTTCTTTTTCTCTCTCCTATTTTCCTTTACTTTTTCATGTAATACAAAATCGTTCGAAAATTTGTAAATACTTCTACTTTCCTTATACATGAAAACTGCAAATGGATTTGAAATTGAAATGTGTAAATACAAAAAAACTTTATCAACTATAGTTCAGGAAATCCATTCATGTTTTTGCTAAGATTATAAAAATTGCATGGAATAGAATATAATTTCTGCTGGTATTTGCTTTATCTTTTATGTTCAGTGTAGCATGATATGCACGTACTTTTAAATATATAAAAAAATATTTATCATCCAAAACTAGTACGATAAGTTTCTTTTATGTTTTCTGGAAACGTGTCTGCTTCTGCGGTTTACGCACAGACACGTTTCTTGAAACTTTTACACCTATATTAATAAATCAGTAAATGTATCTCGGAAAGTGTGGAAAATGTACATCACTTTTTTAACAAAACCTTGGGATATTCTTTTACATTTAAAAACTAGATTTATTCTCAAAATTAAAAATCTATAAGTAAAACTTGTATAATAGTTTTTTGAATTTGCTTTATACTTAATTTTTTAATTTTCTAAGAAAATCTTGTAAGATGTATTGCTCGTTTATATAAGAGTCGATCGAATTTTCTGCTCTTTAAGCTGCTATTGGCTTGTGTGCTTCTTAAGTTCTTCAATGAACTTTTATTGGTAGTTGGATGAAAGATCCCTTGTGGCTATTATTTTAGTTTACGATCACTTTTGCGCCTGTTTGTGCAATTTTTATGTTACACCATGTCGCCAACTTTAAGAAACGCTCAAGTAGTAAAGTCTTAGAAAATTGGCTTCGCGTCGAAATGTGTAAGTTACAAACTTGACTTTTTACTTTAAATCCATCTACCGATTTCATCACGGAAAAAAATTGCACTAATTTAATATCAAAATCACTTAGTTAATTAAATAGAGGAAATATGTAGATGAACATGAAAAGGAAAACTTATTCAAATAAATTTATAGATTAATTAAATAAATTTTACTCTCGCAGTTGGTGAATATTGAGAATTTTAAGCTGTAAGGAATGAAATTAAAAACACTTTTTTCTGTCAAAGTAAATCCACCTTTGAAAAACGTTTTATTCCATGGATTCTTTTACTAAGAGATTAAATTCTAAAGCGAAAATAAAAGTAATGTGAATGCATGGAAAATAGCGAGTTGAGATTAGATCGCGAGATTAAATTTTGACATATGGTGGCATTTGTTGGGTGTGGGTAAAATAGTGTCGGTGAATTCAGTTGGACCAAAACTAGAGAGAAGGGAACAGTAGCGACCGCGATCAAATGTAAAAGTCACTTCTCATTCTTAAATTTACACCTATAACTATAACCCATAGTAAAAAATTAATTAATATGTTTTGCAATTTCTTTTATCTATTATTTGTTGGTCTTTGATAAAGAAATAATTATTTAATTAATCCAGTGTAATTAACTTGTTAAAATATAATGTCTGCAACCCGTTTTATCCTTTTATCTAATCGGATTTCTATAGCCGCAATAATTGTATCACTTAAAAGTTTCATAAGATCTAGTTGAAATTCATTTCCTCAATATTATCAACTGTACATTAAAAAAGTTTTACATTGTACAAGTCTATCGACTTTTAAAATTGCTTTTATGACTGAAATTATGAGAGGGAAAATCAGCACCGTAGTTATTACATTCAGTTCAGATTTGAATTGAACAATATACTGCAAAATGAGATGCATTTTTAAATATTTTCCTAATTTTCCGTGTCCGCAAAGACATGTATAAACGTTTTTTAAATGAAAAAACTTGTTTGCCCAGGGCTTTAATTACCTTATCTACTTTAAAGTCTTTTTCTGTTTACCTGACAAGAACAAGTCTCTTAAACTTTTAGGTGTTGAACTGATCTTTTGATCCGAGAACTAAATCTTCTCTGGATTCCACGAATTTTTGGTCTCTTTGCCGTAGAGTACGTTCGATGTAAAACTTTCCAACATGAAATGTAAGTTATTTAGATGCTTGAAATTGATCTTAATTTCAAAGTATTGGGTCAATTATTTCTTTCTAATTTTAATGCTGTCATTTATTTATTTACAGAATGTTACCTAAACATTTGTACTTTTCCCAAAATGAGTCTAAATGTTGGAAATTATATATACATATTTGGTTTTTTATGTGGCGCAAGAAATAAGACAAAGAGTTTCTTCTTGTTGCATCTCAATCTGTAAATCATAACTTGTGCTTTTTTTGCCTAGTGCTATTAATTATGCAGCAACAAGTGGTTCTGCATAGAATATAGTAGCAATCTATGTCATAGCATCTTAAAAGAGTGCGTTTTCAGCAGCAATTACATTTCCACTCAAAAAACAATAGACCCGTTCTGCGCAAGTGTTTATGCACTTGTTTCCTGTTTGTCGATTTTTTATTTCATTCAACACGTGCCCATTAATAATTGTTGTGCTTGATTATCAACAAATATCTTTTAATAAAATTATTATTTCTTAATAATCTTCTGAGTGGAATGAATAAAATCAAACTTGTATATTATATTTCTTAAATCTTTGCAGATTTTAGAAATAGGAGTTTTTAACTACAAGAATTTAAACTCTGGACATTCCGAAAAGTACTCAAATGCCAAACAAATACTCAACTTTGGCTTCGATTTCGAACCTCATTTCTCATCCCACTTAAAGTTTGACGGCTTGTTGTAATATATATCTACACATTCCGAAACAGTTTGTACTCGTGGACTATTTAGAATATGTTAAGCCAAATCACACAATCAATAGGTCTTTTGAGAGACAATTTAATAAACTTGCAAATGGCATAATACTCTTTGTTTTTTATTAACTGAACTTGGTTCTCCTTTTCTTTCAACAAACTTTTTTTCACAGTTCTTGTGAATTCTCTTTAACAAGATTATCCTTCTACCATTTACATGACAAAATAAAATTTTATTTACTTAAAAATATAATAACCTTGTAAAAAATTCCTCCGGTGGACATACTATATGATATGTATATGTACACAATATGTGTGAGGTTGACTTATTCAAAGACGGTCGAAAATCATTGGCGCCGATTATCATATTTATCTGGAACAAACTTGAAAAAATTTTTTCAATGTAAATTTTGAGTTAACAAGTAGTTTCGTTTTGCCATAATCTCCATAAGTAGTGTATATGCTGTATGTACATAGGTGTGAAAATTTTTAGGCCTTAAAGAATAAAAAAGTAAAATTTATTTTAAAACTGCATATATTTAAAGTTTGAAAATTTGCATGACAAGTTTGCTGCAAACTTCCTGAAAAATGTCGTGCTATTTGGACAAGATCTTATAATACGTTTATCATAACAATTATAAAATTGAATAAAGTGGTTTACAACTAGCATTATGACATTGTCCGTTTTCTTATATATTTTTGCTGAAATGAAAAGGCATGGAAATATACAAGACTTTGTTTTTGCAGTGTTGATAATATGAAAAAAACTATAAAGCCTGTGTCCGAAATATGATGCATAAATTTAATGAAGCGAGTCATAAAAAAACATTAGCTAATATTTGTAAAATGTAAACTGTAACAGCTTCGACGCCAATGCCAATACTGTCCAGTCGTCAATTTCTGGTTGAGTTGATTCTCTGCAAACAGCCAATTTGCACAATTACCCGGTTTTATCCCATTTTCCTCTATTGGCGGTTGAAACGCTTTGAATAAAGGAATGATAAATTTTCATATGTGATCAAAAGAGAAAAATCAAAGTTATTCATGCTTAAAATTATGAAATAAATATTAGCCTTTCATGGTGAATTTAAAAAAATGTAATAAGATGAAAGAGTATAGAGACTATCGAGAGTAGAATTTTCTCTCAAAAGTGTTTCATCTACGACTCGCTCGATTAAATATGTACATGCTTTTACATTCTTTTTACGATTCTACACACTTGTTCCATTGAGAGTTATTTCTTTGCAGGGAGGAGGAAGACAGAGAAGTGAAGCGAAGAATTTTACAGTGCAACAGAAGTTGGGACTTTGACTGTTGTGCCTAAAAGAAGTGTGCCTAACCAGTGGGACATATTGACGCTTATGTGTGAGTCTTAATTATATTGAACCACATATAATGGGAGTTTGTTGAGTGTCGTGAAGGCCTTACCTATAGGTAATACCTGGTCTTACCAGTGCGCTATAATGTGAACAACAATTACGTGGCCGTAGCCACTGCTTCTCACAAATTGGACCCAGACCACACTCACAATGACTACATCTCGTGCAGCTGCATTTCTCGTTCTCTCCTGCTTCATTGGTAAGTTTTTCACGCTTAACATTGTTTACACATTTCAATGGTTTGCATTCACAAATCACTACTTCAAAAAACTCTCACCGAATATATCATTTCAACAGTCACTTTTAAAGTTGTGCATAATTTTTCCATTCGAGTAGCTTATGCACCTATTACAGGAATACTGGAAATTTCAACTTCATTATTAACTGATTTTATTACATCCACGATGAAAATTAGTTTATCAAACTTTAAATATCTGTCAGACAATCTAAGCAGGGGCAGATATTCTGATACGAAACTTGTTAACTTTGACACTTTCCTGTTGTAGAGCGCCTATTAGGAAAATTTGCTAAACTAAATCTGTGTTTAAACTTCCCAAACTTGCACACTAAAGGTGAATAACGCATGCAACTATTATGCAATACCTACATAAATATAAACATTCATACATTATGCCCAACAATGCACACCATATGAAAGTTGAACTAACGAAATATTCGTCATCAGAAACTTAAGCATTTATTTAACTTAAGAGGAGTACTTTTCTTTTCTTTAAACTTTAAAGGTTCTTGAACGAGAACTCGCATGTCCTTTTAAGGACTTTCTCCTCTAACGTTAAGGTCACGAACCCTAATGTACAACTAATCTTTGAAAGCATGAGCCAGCTTTTTTATTCTCCTTTAATAATAATAATAATTTGTCTTTGTTATTATAATTTATCACAATATTCATCTGTTTTTCCTGTAAATGTTCATTATTATTCATTTTTTATTTAATTTAAACTAAAAATAAAAAATTCACTTATAAATTGCAGGAAAATTCTCTACTTTTATTTAATTGCAGAAGTTACATGAATTTTAGTCAAAGAAGATTTTAACGACCACTGTCAGCTTTTATTCATTATTAAAGTTTAGCCAGTGGTGCTTTTTGAGTTCTATACGATTCTTTTGCATGGACATGGAGATGTAGGTTGACATGCCATAAATTTACTTTGAAATTAACAATAAATAAATGTTAGTTTTTTGAAACGTGTATAAATAGTCACAAAAAATGCAAGTGAAATGAATAAATGTTTGAAATTCGTCCACGTTCAGTGTGCGTATATTAATTTGACTCTTGTCAAATTAAGTTAAGAAAGGTTAACTCCGGTTCAAGTTCAACAGCAAATTGTGGCCGAGAATTTTCAATTATCGAATTTTGATATAGTTTAAGGTTTATAGTTAACTGGGTCGTAACTGTAGTTAAATATATTTCACGTAGAAATTAATTTTTATTGAACTGAAAATAATAGGAATAGTGGCTAGTTTTTAAACAGCCGTGATATAAAAATGATCCAAACATGAGTTAAAGGAAAAAAGAATTGCAGTAATAGCAAATAAGCAGTATCAAAAACCAGATGTATGTACCTTAAAAATACGTATCAAGTAGGCATCCCCCCCCTCAAGTTCTCACATTTCGCATGGTCTGCAAAAACTTTCTTTTACAGAGTAGTAAGAGGGAAGATTTTAAGAGTTAAAAACTAAGGAACATTGGACATTGCAGCGGTAAAGTTTGAGTTGTTAAGGAAAGTTTTTTGATTTACAGAAAAAAGTAGTCTTTGAAAGTATGTATGCACTAAAATAAATTCAAAAAAGTCTGACAAAAAATGAAGGTAGTCATTTTTATTTTAAAATACAATATAATAGTAACTTGGTTGTTGTAATTATCATTAAATTCGCGACTACTTATTTTCGTCTAAATCGGAAAACAATAAGCTTTGCACATTCAATAGTGTCGAAAAAGATTTATTTTTAGCAAATTAAGGTTTGTCTGCTCATTGTTACTCAAAGCTTACCAGTGAGAGTGATGTGTAATTGCAAATAGCTCGCAGCTAGCACTTGAAACATGTATGCACTTGTCCATACTCCTACATGGATTATTTGACGCCGAACTAGCCATTCCCATTGTGCAAATTGACATAAATGCACAGGATATAGACATCACGTCAAATACTCATGCAATTCCACAAATAATGCGTTTGTTTTCTTCTTACTGAATTTTAACATTAGATGGTGTCTTATTTAATATTTGTTTATTCATTTTCTTTTTTTCTGTGAGATTTTGAATTTTGTTTAATATTTGCGGGCTTTCAACATTTTTCAAAGTACTCTAAAATATTAAGAGAAATTTTTCCTGTATAGGGATTATTATATGAAAAGAATTGACAAATTTTCCGTTGCCTTTTTGTAACTCTTATCTAATAAAAACCATAGAATCTTCTCTCATGTGATTTTAATAAAAAAGTTGAACAAAAGTTTTTTCATGATTAATGGGTCTTACACGTGGTGGGTTCGAACCAAGTAATTCAACTAACGGACGTAAGTTGACGATAAATTTTCTTCCTTTCACTCAATAAATATTAATTTTCATTCTCGTTTCGTGCTTCTTATTCAATTTTCTATACAATTCATATTATGTTACTTCTTTGAGTATTAAATGTAAAGTCTTCTCAAATTGATTGTACATTGCCTGAAGAAATTTTAAGAAATTGCGATACTACTGATGAGAATAATTCGATACCTGCACATGTCGTCTGTATTCACACCGTGGAAGATTAATGTGATTATACCAACTAAATCGATTTCTACAAGAAATCCTTTCATTAGATTTGTCCAGTGCACATACGGGTGAACAAAGTAAACATTATCAGCGAGGGCTAATTGGCCTTTTGAAATTGACATAATTTCATTCTTCCATCTCCTGCTGAACCTCGTATTTCAAAAGATAAACAATGTTGGGAAACTTTTCTCATATATTATAGTCCGTAATTTATCATATTTTTATACATAATTTAGTATCAATTACATTGAGGAATATAAAAGTTGATAATTTCATTTTTTTCTTCTTTCGCACTCCCAAAAACTAAATTTTATCGAGAGATGAATTATTTAGCATTAATTTTCTATGTTTATAGGTATTGAATGATTATATCCAACTTTTCAATAAGAATAAACTATACCCTACTTACAGGGTAATAAAGAACTGTTTCCTGCTTCGTTTCAGCTATTATAAACACAATAATATTTCTATCTAATTTGCAATAAAATAGCTAATTTATGAAGATTAAAGGTTGCACAAGCGATTTAAAGTAAAACAATTCTTTTCAAGTTTCTGTAGAGTTGATAACTATCATTGTGATAACAAAATGATTTACAACATTAGCCTTGCTGTATCAAAATTCACTTTTTTTACTGTGGCAACCATAAATTACAAGTCATTAAATTTATAGACCTAGAGTACTCGTAAGAAATATTGCAATGCAATGGAAACAAATGAAGACTAAATATAGTCTTGTTAAATTGAATAAACATTAATTTGAAGGACCTTCATTTTCATCGAATAATGTTTTGACACAGAAAATTGTCTTGGATTAAAATAAGCTGCAACGTTCTTATTTGAATACCAAATTGGATTAAAATAAGATCACTGCTGCTTACTTTCATCCAACAAAACTTTATATATGGAGATTTTTGATGCGACACTATATAGAAAAATTTTATATAAATCTCAAGGTTTAGCTAAAGCTTTTATAAAATGTTTAAAATACAAAATGCTATAGGTGTACAGGGAAATTTCCTGTAGGCAACCCAGGAAATATTAAAATTTATGTTTAAATTACAAAAAGTATTTAAATAGATTACAGAGCGTTTTAGTAAACTCCTACACTCTAAAAGTTGCACGCTTTTCGAGTTGAAACAAAGGGAGTAAAATTTAGAGAGTTAAAATTTAACTTGCCTATACATTAACTCCTTGACTATGTGTTATTGGCGAAATAACTCACGAGAGAGTTATTGTTTAACTCAGTTTTAGAGAACTCTGGATGCCATTAGCTCTCTAAAATTTTGATTCCTTTAAAAAATGACTGTGCTGCCACCTGAAGACAATTTCTCTCCGTGTAATGAGCAGTGCACGGCATAATTAAAGTAATATCGAGCGGGATTCATCCTTCGTTACTTTTTCTTTTCAGTGAGGCTATTCTTCTTTCCCATTTTCCGACAAACCCAAACGAGATCTAAGGTGGTGCTATTATCGCCAAGATCTTTAATGAAGCATTTGCAATGCAAAGTGCACATCATGTTTCCTACTCTCTCCCGATTTTCCTTTGCCTTTTCAACCTGCCGTTCAACCCTCTCTAATCTTAGCTCTTAGTTCCGCCTGACTTTTTCCTATCTCAAAAATGAGAGCAGAAATAAAGAATAAATCGGTTCATTTAACTTTTTTCCCCCTAAAAAAGCAGGCATTTCATTGGAACATGAAAATAAATTGAATTGATGAAATTCAATTCGCTTTATTTTATTATATATATGTTATTAAGCAAATATTGTGGAAAGAAAAGAAGGGAAATATTTGGAAAATTGTTGTTGCAGGATAAATTTCGGTGGAAAATAAAAAATTAGAAAACGTGCTTGACACTGATGAAATGTCACACAAAATTGAATGAAAAAACCCATATAAAATATCAAATGTTATGTGAGTGATACTTTCATGAGCAATTAAAAGTGAACGATATTGCAATTTTCATGCGGGAAAAGCAATTTGGTCCAGCTGCCATTTGACCGATTTCTATCGTTAGCAGAGGCTCGATGTTTCGTGTATAACTGCATTATTAATTGCAAAACAAAAGACGAAATAATTGCAAATCGAGTTTACGTTATCCGTTCTGTAATGAACGTAATACTGAATAAGCCGATCAATCACATTCAAATATTGAATCAGCGATAATTTATGTAATCGTAAAAGTAAATAATTTCGATTATAAATGTTTAAAAAGATACTCTTACTCTTATCGGTACTTGAAATAATCTCTTTAAGTGCTTTTTGCCTCTTTGACGGATTCTTATAAAGCCGATAAAAACTTAGCATAATGCAAATTAAAGGAAATTAATTCTACATGATTGTCGCAAATTACTACCGCGCCGTCCGCATAATGCCTTAACGTAAGAAAAAGTCTTTACTACATACTAACATCATCATATGCATGAAATTCGTATTTTTTTTTTTCTCAATTATTTTCAATTTTCAATTCGATGAACGTCACTCTTATTTATTTTGAGATTGTTAAGATTATTATATCCAATTAAGAGTTTAACCTTCAGGAAGCTTTTGCAAGTACTAATATAAATATAATATATATTATTAAGCTGATGGACGGTTTGTGTAAATAAGAAAACCCCATTGACTGGTTTACATGAAATTCGCTCAAACCGTAATAATTACTGCATATACATAATCAGTTAAATTGACTCAACATTTTTATGCTTTCGTGATTATTTCTCAAAGATATAACACATTGTTTTTCAAAAACAAATTCACCTGCCGCCGTACTACCCTGAAATTTGCAAACAGACACGATGACGTGATTGAGCTCTACAAAAACCGGTTGGTTATATACTCGTGACCTCGACTCACATGAAATATCTCAACTTTCGATTCTTTATAAATATTATGTAATTTTTAGAATTCGTAAATTTAAATAAATCGATCAAAGCACTATTACAAATGGTAATCTTTATTGACAACAATAATTTACCGTGCAAAATTGACGCAAATAAGGAAATGTTGTTCATTAGTTAGAAAAAATGCCTCAAACTTTTCTTCTAGTGCATATATGTTCACAATATTTAAAAACTTGACATCACTACATTTTATTAATAAAAAGAGAGTATTTCATTTTACGGTTGACATGAATTTAAAGAGTACACAAAAACTCTATGGAAGAAGGGTCAAAAAACTTGCGTCAATAAGTTGAGAAAGCATCAAGAATTTCCTAAAGACTTACATAAATTAGCAATGTAATATTGACTCAAGTTTTTTGTTAAATACTTGTTCATATCCTAAGCAGGTCAATATTCCAAAGTTTGCAGTGCGAGCTTATGGAAATCTTGATAATATTGCTAAACTCACCAGACTAAAAACATTTAAATACAAAACTTTAATAGACAGCTAAAAAAATAATTAAAATTAACAATTATTTAAAAAGACTTTAGAGATTGTACAAGGTTTTGAAATATGATTATTAAGAACACATATATATAAAAAAAGAAGGTGTAATCCATCTTGTGTTTAATTTCCTCCCTATTTCCGACTGCCATTCTTGGTTCAATGAGGTTATATTGGAAAAACATAATATATTTCATCATTATTTAGTTCGCAGGGTTTTCACATTTACCCGTTATTTGACCACTGCATGAATAGACACTTGCATAAATATACATATATAGCGATAAAAGCTGATAAATAATAATGAACTGATTTATCTCGAAATTCGCATTATACATGTCTCTAGAAGAAAAATGGGACTTTATTATACTCACTATCAATTATTTATATTATGTAGCCTGAAAAAAGCGAATTTTATTTATAAAAGAAACTTGATGGTGCTTATTACTTTTATGAACCCTCGTTTTCATTATTTATCATCCTACTGATTTTTAAGGTAGGATGCAGAAACATTGATTGCATTCTTTTTATAATCACGTTAATGAACGATTCAGATGAAATTCAATCAGGAAAGATTATTAGTATAAATATTGAAAATGTATTGCACTCTATTATTCATGAAATGAACGTAGGGAATGTGAATTTATTTTTATACATTTGTGTCAATTAAATCGTTACTTCCGTCCTTCTTTATGCAGATTACCTCCAACTTTTCCTTTGATTGAGCATTAACATTAATTTTTCAACTATTACATATATTGCATATGCATATATAGAATTAATTTATAATTTATTAATATATTAGATAGATAAAAGCTTTCAGGCTTTATATAATATTCAAATTTCACAAACACATTGACACTGCTAAAATTACTGTTAAATTAACATAACATTAAGTTGCATCTGTGATTAATTTTCAAAGCAAGTGTAAAGTCATTATTCATGTTTAATAAACTTTTATTAAATCAGTATAAAATTGAGTTATTTAAGATATTCAATTCATATAATAAATTGAGTGAACTGCATTATTTCAAAATATCTTTTTGTTTCTTCTTTTTCAACCGAGTTAGAAAAATAAAATGATAAAAATAGAAAAATGATATTTTTAGAGTTTTAAAAGTGTAGATTACTTATTCCAGAAACAGTGGTGGGAAATTGTGTTGACATCACAATAAGGAGATACAAAAAATTATAACATATAAATGTAATAGTAATATATAATAATATTTTGTATGTTGTATAGTAATATGTCAAGATTATTCTCTGCCTTTTGTTTCGCATTTCGTTATTATGATGTTAAAAACGGATAAAGAGATATCAAATTTTCTTCTGCGAATATTATAAAAAGAAAGGTTTTAATGTTTTCAATTTTTTTCTTTAAATGCACTTATTTTTGGAGATTAATCATCGTTCTCTCTAATAATTTTTTCCTTATTTCAATTCTTACTTTGAACAGACTTTAAAAAAACAGTGTGAACAAAGAAAACTTTTATTCAGAGTGTGCAAGTTTAACATTCAAAGTAGAAAATTTTACAGAGTTTTCTAGCAAATAACTAATTCAGAAAACTTTTTCATCCCCAGCAAATGTTTTCTAGAAAGAACATTCTTCTTTTCTCTTTATGTTTCACATATAGATTTTATTACAATTGTATGTATATAAATGCATATCTCGGATGAGTAAAATTTTTAGCAATATTTCTCTCGCAACTGATATTTCAAATTTAAAAGTAAATGTTAATAGATAAAGCTATTTTAGAAATTTTTCAATAATTTCTAATTTGAGCAGAAAAGTCAATTCTTAATTTAACCGCGCTGTCTGAATTACAGCAACATTTTTGCAACGAATATATGTGCATATAAATAATGAGTACATATGCAAATGAATCTTTCTGAAAAAAGAAAATTATCTGCTAAATGTGTGCAAATGAAATTCACAAATTTAGTTATACAATTAAATTTGAAGTGGAATGTTCCGTAAAATTCGAAAATCGCAGGTAAAGGAATGCTGTAAAGAGAAGAGATGAGGAAAAACATTAAAAAGTTTGGCGGAAGGGCACAAACTTTTATAGCATCTTTCTCACTCTTTTCCTTCATAACAATTCATGGTTTTTTTTACTCGAGCGTTTACAGCATTCTTTTGTCGCAGTACGCTGTCCAGCAAAAGTTTATTTCTGCAATAAAAACTAACTTTGACAAATCTATTTTTATTCTAAATGAAATTTAATTTTTTAACAACAGAGTCGAAATAAAATTTAAAACTTGGAAAAGTAACAAGTTTATTCGAGTAATTATGGTTGTTTTTGTGAAAGACTGTTGTCTCACCTGAATGAATGACATTCTAATCATGATTGAAATATCAAAAGAATTTTGTTACTCGAGCAGTTGAAAAAGATTCAGTCACAAAAATGGAGTGAATGACGAGTACTTTTACACACAATTGCAATTAATTTGAAAATTGGATAATTTTAGTTGAAACTCTTTCAACTTGCCGAATATTGCGCAGAGTGTATAGTATAAGTAATGAAATAAGACTCGAGCGGTTGATAAAAATAGTCGGCATGCACCCAAGAATAATGTGTGCGCTGACGCAGTTGCATGTTTTGGTACTGTTCTATTTTCGTCTGACATGTTCGCGTAATCGCATCACATAAAAATTCTTCTAATTCCATTAAACACACGCTCATCCTTTCAATTTTATTTCATTTACTTTTTAATAAAAACGTACTTTTTCACCTTTTTTATTACCTTACTTTGTTCTTCGCTTATTTTGAATATGCAAATGACTGTTTTTGAAAATGTTATTCTTTTGTGGAATCATAGTTTCAAGAAACAAGTTAAACTTGTTATTCTTTTTTTAAAGGAAGAAAGTTTTTTGAAATTAAAAGAAAGCGCTCAGATTTTGTTATTGCTAAGAATGTAAACAGAAAGCAATTGAATGAAAGTTTGTTATGTGATAAAAATGTCTTTATAATTAATATGCAATTTGTAGCATAGTGTGACAGCTGATCACAACAATGGATCGTGCAGTGAATAAATTGCACGATCTGCATTTAAATTGGCGTTATCGGTTATGTGAACCTAAATTAACAATCGAGCATAAAATGCGCATTCGATATACACAATGCGTACTGTAGATTTCATTTAAATGTGCGTTTAATATTTATTCACATGCATAACTGTTATTTGAGATATTATAAAAAAAGGATTAACTATCTCTGTTGGTATATCAAAAAGTTTAATTTAATTCTTTTAACAGTTCGTGACCCATTTTGATATCGCTTTAACGATTTCTATAATAAAGACTGTACTGCGGGTTACTAAAAAAAGATTTAAACATTTTTTAATAATCTAATTCACTGTGTGGATTTTATTGTGGAGTATTAATTTTAAAACTCCCCGCTTTGTTTTGTGAATTCAGTTGCCTTTTTATGTTCAAGGTGAAATATATTTGTTTGGTATTTCATATTTCATTTTACTGAATTGGAAAGAGACACCTGGGCTAGATTTTTAGAATGAAGGTATAGTAATTCTTGGCAAAGTTCCAATTGGTCTTTCAGAATGTTTTAGAAAATAGCTCTAGATTTGTCAAGTTGTGTAGCGCCCACATATTTTTCATTGAGTCCTAAAGATGTTGTACAACTGGTAATTTTAGTAGAACAAGTCGCGTGTTGATCGACGAGATTGTTTCCATTAAATGTAATTTTTAACTCAAGAAAAATATGGTTTTGATCCGGGTTTTTGACCTCGCTTTAAATTTGCACATTCAGATTTCGATTTCTGCACACGTCGTTCGCGTTATTCACGTTCATTCATGATCTTCTTTTTTCAATGTCATTATATTATTGTTTAATATCAAATTTTACTTTTTATTAACTAACGTGAACAAAGTTATGTTATTTTCTCAATTTTTTTATTATTAATATTCTTGAAAACACAGCAATGAATTGTTGTTTGTTTAATGACTTATTATTGGTATAACTGTTTGACCTTCTACTATGTATGCGTGTATAAATTTGAATTTAGCTCGTTGATGATTTATGCACTTTTAAAAATTTCATTTATTAAGTCAAAAGAAAATGACCTGAAAATTTCAAATAGTAATTGTTGTGAAGATAAAATAAAATAAATTCAAAGCAAACAAATCAAGGCACATTAATCACACATGAGCTGTGGTCAGCTAGACCACACACGTAGCCCGAGGGTTAAATATGAAGGTTAAAATGATGAAATAAAATAAAGTTAAAACGATAATTTTGTCTTTTACACACATCACCTGATATAAATTATTGCATGTTTAATCTAAATTTGTATAGCTTACTTCATAATATTGATGCTGAAACTATAAAGATTAATAAATAAATAATACATTTTTATAAAATATAATTTTTGATGTTGTGAAAAAAACATTAGAAATGTGACTGTATACAATCCAGTTATGATCACTCGGATAGTGGCTTTGTTTGTAAATTGTTTGGAGTACCATTAAGCTTGGTTATTATCAATAGTTAATTATATCATTTGAGAGATATCGTCATTATTCAGGTGAATTTATTGGAAGCGCAATGATGAGAGACATAATAAGCCAAAAGAACTAGTAATTATAGCGATCGTTCATATTATTCAAGGCAGTTTTTTTATAAATTTCATTTACTTATTAAGCTGAGAGTATTATAAGTGAGATTATGATATAATGACTCTTATTTTCTCTTTCACTCTTTTCTCCTTCATTCTTATATCCGTTCTCTGTTGTTATAGAACAAGTCATAGACCTTTCATTGAATAAATTGAAGTCGCTACATCTTTTCAATCTACATTGCATTTGTACATATTTATTATATGTTGACTAGTAATGAAATTTTTCCTCTTTTTAAAAACTTTATTTAAGGGAGATGTAATAATTTCTCAAGTAGCAAATCTCGAAGACTTTACGAGTTATACATTTACGACAGATAAAGCATATAATATAGTTGTTGGTATCATCACACACACTTTTGTGCATGCAAGGAACATAAAATCCCAGAGATCGTCAGCTAAACACAATATATCTGCAACTAAAATAAGCTGCGGTTCTAGGGCGGCAAAATGTTAGCTATTCAGATAAAACGACAAGTTCACCATTATAAAATTGACGACAAAACAAGCACCAGAAATGTGGAAAATAATGAATAAATAAATATAAAAGTCGTTGAAACTTGTCTTTATATTAAAAGAAATGGGAAAATTATAAGCATGTTAAATGTCAAATGCGCAAATGGTGCGGTAAGACGAATAAATAAAGTAACATGTCGAGGGCTCGTCATCAGACGAATGGAATTTAACTTGTGCTATATCGCGTTTTACGATGGGCTGCAGTTGACAGTAGAACGATAAAAAAACCGACCTCTGGGATTCCGATTAAAAGCTAGCGAAATAGAATTTTATATGCGCGGTCGATATGTATACATACATCACATACCGCAAGATTAGAGATTGAATGCGATATATGTGACATTTGAAACTCAACTCTTCCGTGGACTGACTTATTTATTCTTAGATTGATTAGTACACGTATCTTTTCAAAATTATAGATATACATCTAGACTGCTCGCTTCTTCATTATTATCTTGTAAACTTTTATTTAAAAATAAATCTTTCATACATTAATTAGATAACTTTCAATTGCAGGATGATTAATGAATAAATAATGTACTTTCATGAGAGTCAAGTCTTAAAATTTTTATATCAATCGAAAAAATAGAATAAAATCTATTTGAATAATATGTCATTTTATGAAAGATTTCAAAGCAACAAGTGGCTCTTACTAATGAAAACTGAATAGTCTCTTTATGACGAACAACATAAAATAAATGTTAACGATTCTTTTAATAGACAATAGTTGCATAGTTCTGTTATCTCGGTGTAGCTTATTTTTTACATTTACAACTATTATTACAGAATAATAATAGTTCTGCATGGACAAGAGTGCAGAAATAATTCAAAATTAAACCATTATGTTTTAGTTCTTGTGAATAAAAAATAAAAGTATTATTTAATGTAGGTTATCATATCAGTGTGGAATTGGAAAACGTAAAATTAAATTTTTTATTTTTTTTTATTTCTTTTGTTGCTTTGACACTTATGAAGGGTTAAAATATTGATTGGGTTGAATAATTTTTAGTTTATTTAGAAATTCAAAGTTATCATCATGTTTCATGATAAGTATAGCTTTTATAAAACTTGAAAAATTTTTTTAAAATACGTGCGAGATGTATTTACTAAACTTGAAGAATCTCACATAGAAAACCGCTCCCGTTTACTTGCGGCGTTTTGTGCATTCAATATACAAAAATAAACACTCAACTTTCTAATCTAATCATCTTTTTGAACGCATCGATGAATTTCAAGCTTCGAAAATTTCCTGAGAAAATTCACTTCACGTTTTTTCAACATTATTGTGTGCTTTCATATGTAAGCTTTTGAGCTTTCAAATTTTCATGTCATTTGTGTACAATAAATTGTTTATAGTTGTTTATATTTTTTAAATTATTCCTTTGTCTTCAGTAAATGCATTGCTAACTTGAAACTTTAGTAATGAAATATTTCTTTATTATTCAGTTGTTTTTTTTTTCAACACATTCCTTAAAGATCTAATTCGCTTTTATTTAAATTTCCTTTTCTATAATGGTAATAAAAACTGCCTGATCGATGAGATAAGGATCAAAGTACATATAGACACTACCTACGAACAGAGAATTTAAATTGAATTGCTCAAAAGTTTATATTTTCAAATTGTGAAAAAAACTCACCACGGAATATTGAAATTACAAAGTTTTCTCAATTTAATTGCGCAAAACTGTGAATTTTATTTTGTAATAAAGAGAAACAACAGCGACTTACTTTAAAATGGAAGTAAATTTTAACAAGTAGATTATGCCCACACATGGAATTTCTGAAAATCGGAATTTTAGGTTCCTCGAATTTTCGAAGAAAGGAAAAATTTCAATTCAAATAAATAAAGCTTTTTTTAGTAGTGTTAAAAAATTGTCAATATTGCTTATTACAATATAAATTGACTGTGTTTATTTATTTGCGTCACAAGTGATCAAAAAGCGTCTCAAGATGATGAAGAAAGTAGAGTTTCCCGACTTGACGCCTTAATTTTATTCCGAGTGAATTTGATGTGTTAACGAAGGCTTTTTTGCCTTCGAGAGACTTTCAATTAGTCCAAACTAGACTTGCTGATATTGATTTATCATAGCTTAACGTCGCACTAAAGTCTCTATGCTCCTCTCCTAACTTATTATAGAAAAGCGACAACTTAAAAAAAGTGTTGAATTAAAATTTCGAAAAATAAAAATTATTTTTTTGAGCTATTAAGTACTCATCTATTTTAATTGAAAATTATAAACTCTACATACTTGGAGAAAAAAGTTTCAATACTCAACTGTAAAAAATGTTTTTTATTTTTAAAAAAACCACAAATCATTTTATAATGTAAGATAGCCGCAATAAAAAATACATTAGTTTTTATCTTTACACATGAATTTTGTACACGATTTCTTCACATCACCTATTATGTATGTCAATTTCTTACTGACACGATGACGAATCGTCAGCTATAGTCGAAGCTTCTTCACAGTTTTTCAGAAAGTCCCTCGAGACTATCTTTCACTATTGTTGTCGACTGTCGAATACGTTAGTGATTTCGATTTTATTCATTTCACGACTTGCAATATCTATGTATATTGATTAAGATTGATTATCGTATTTTTGGAATAATAATGTTTATAATATTGATTTGTAATAACAATATTTCGCAATGTTTTCATGATAAAACGTATGGAGGGGAATCAAGACACCTCCAAGGCTTGGATCTTTTGTAGTCGTTGAATTTATCTGGGAAAATTGACCCCTTCCCCACAGTCTTTCTCTCTCATTTCACAAAGGTAAAGGCCTGTGCGCCTTTTAACATCGCTTCTGTAAAATTCAATTTAAGTTTCAGCCAAGTATTCTCTAAAAATTCGAAAAGTAAAAGACTATGCTTAAAGAATATGTAAGTGAAATGTCGATCATTTTTTAAATTTTATTCAGCTTCACTTGTTTATTTATCACATAAAATTTCTCAATTTTAAAATTTTAAATAGTCAAAATATGTAATGCATTCTTTATATATCTGGAGAGAAAGTAAATAAGCGAAATATGTCGAGCGGTTATCGATCTCTTCGAAATAACAATTAAATATAATGTTTCAACTTCTTTTCTTTTATTTTAAAAAAGGTGACGAATAAAATCCACCTTTACGGGGTGCGCGAGTAGATTAACTTTCGTAATTAAATTTCTTGTACCGTTGCGCACGCGCATTTTCTGTGAAACTCTTTTTGTACTCCTCCGCATCGATACTGAAGTCAATAATAAAAGCACTTGGATTGCATTTGTAACAAAAATATTGTGTGCAACAAGTGCGGCAAGTAAATTCGATTTCGATTATTAAAGTTGAAAAACTCACCTCTTGTGCACTTGAAACTTGTCGCAAGAATTGCCTATTTTATTTGAAACCCTTTCAATAGAAATTTTACAATTGGATCTACAAGAGAATAATATTTTTTTATAAATCGAGACTTGTTAATTGTCATTTAAATGACATTCTCTACACAAAAAATGGTATCTCTGGGCTTTCCCAGAATATCTCATGCTGTAAGGGATTATACTAAAGTTTTAAGCATTTTTTGTTTCGAAAATTCATATAAATACATTTTAAGGGGGATATTTCATCAACTTTTTAAAGAGTATACAGGCGAAGGCAGAATGACTAAAAAGTTTCAAGTTCTGTATTTGAAGTGGTTGTCAAGTTCTTTCCGTCTCATCTCACAATACACCGCGCGATACAATAGGGTTGAAAATGGAGAAGGGACAGGGAATGGAAGTGAAAGCGTTGAGAAGACGAAAGCTCTATTTGCTAAAACTAGTGGAAGATCATCTCCAACAACTTTGCTTCGAGACTGTTATATGAAAAAAGTAACCCAGAAAAGGTAGAGCTTTTTCTTTTCTTCTACTTCTTCTTCTTCTTCTTCTTCTTCTTCTTCTCTTACTATTAGTAGATATACTCTCCTTGCCATTGCCCTTCAATGATAACAACTCGTCTACCTTTCTTATCTGTCCCCTATTTCTCCCTCAATAATTATAACTTTTTATCTCAGGAAATAAAAAAATGCGTCCCTTTTATTTCTTGTTTTTCATATTAGAAGAAGAAAAAATTTTGAAGAATGATAAAATTTAGTAAGATCAGTAAGTTCTATATATTATAAATACCTTCTCAGATTATGAAAATTCTGTTAGCATATTTGAGATTGTAGCCAATTTGTTTTATAATATAAATAATAATAATAACCTCTTACTAATAAATGACATGAGTAATTAAATAGTTTTTATTTCCAACAAGTTAGTGGAATTTAAATTTTCTTTTAGTTTCATTTTGGGTTTAAGTCCAGAAAGTAAGCGGTAAATGAGTTGCGAGCTCAAAAAAAATTCAATCAACACATTAATCGTTTTCTAATTGACATTTCTATTTACTCTCTCGCATGAAGAACAAAAAATTTAATTAAAGTCTTCTTCACGCAATAAATTTATTTTTAATTCAACTTCTTTCGAAAAAAACTTTACTTCAAATATGTTGGAAGAAATTAAATTCTATTGAAGAAACAATAAAATGTACTGAAATTAAATATAAATCCTTGGCACCTATTTTAAAATTCCAACTGACACATTCTTATTCTTCTTCTCCTCTAATATTTATTCTTACTGTTTAGAATTCGTTTTAAAGTTTAAAAGAGTAGCAATAATACATATCTTTTATATATATTTTAACCGATAGTTTTGAATTCTTGATTTATAAAGTTAATTTAACAGTGGAAAATGGCTGGACAACTCAGCAAAATTTCTGACCCTATATTTTCGAATGTAGGAGGGTTTCGTGACTAGATTTAAAGAGATTCTGAGTAGGTGATCGTCTCGCATATTGGAATTCTGAACAATATCGCGCACTCTATATGGTTAATAAAACGCCCATTTTTGACGATAAAATGCGGTCAGTAAATTTTTCTTCGTTCGATACTTGACTCATTTTTTACATTTTGTGTAGGATACAATATTAATGTTTCTTAAATCCTATATAAATTAAATTATACGTATATGCAAGTGATTTATGTATTTGTCAACTTGTGTAATTGATAGATTTCAGTCTTGTTATTTTTATTTGGAAAAAGCAGGTTTTGTGAGAGAAGAGCACTCTGTTGTAAAGGATTTGTAATTAAGGGATTTAATCAGGAAAGTTATCAAATCCCACCCCATCCGTGTGGTTGCAACAACCGTTCAAGTATGGAAGTGGGATTCTCCAAGTGTTTTAGCCGTGCGGAAATAATTAACTGTGTGCATTATGTTTGTTGCATTATCTATATTACTCAGATCGTCATAATGTGCGTTCCTTCCCCCTTTTAGTTAACTACCATTTGTCGCTTAGCCAACTACCCCGTCGGCAAATATATATGTAGTTCAACGTTAGTTAGTGAGCAAATCGTAACTGATAAAATGTTTATGGGACTTGTTGTATAGACTACAATGTCAAATGAGTTTATTCCTTCATTTTACATTTTTCTTTAATAAACCTCGAATAAAAATTTAAATATTTTTATTTTCAAAATATTTCCAGTTTCGGTTAGCAAGTTGAAAGATTCTGGATTAAGCACAACTTAACCTGTATTTGAAAAAAATATCAGAGCAGAAAATTTGTAAAACCATTTATTAAAAGCTAAATCTCTAAAGCTCGGTATTATTCTTCGTATGAACTTTTATATAAGACGAGAATATCAAAGGCTAGAGGTGAGTGAAAGGGATGTTGGAAAAATGGAAATGTAAAAAAAAATGAAAAGAATTATTATGATTCTCATAACTCTAGGTGAACAATCTAAAATTTTCTTCAAATAAATAATAAATATAGTAGTTTGTGTTTTTGAAAATTATTTAAACATCTGAGAAAATGAGCAAGTGGTAGGTTGATACAATTTTATCATTCGCTCTTAACAATTACAGTAATTAGCGAATTGCAGATAAAAGTTATCATTAATGCGAAATGAAAGACCTATGAATTTTCAACACAAGTTCTTTAAATGCAAAGCACAGTTTTAATTCTCATGAGAATAGACTCTAGTTCTACAAAAGCAGCACGTAGAAAATTAATAAACTTTACAAGCAAGAGGACAAGAAGGAATGGTACATTTCAACTAGAATATTCTGGGTCACGATCTGAAAGTTTGTGCCTAGTAAAAAGGATTAAAGAAGCATTCGTCTTTGAGGATATAATTGATTTCCAAGTACACACATTGAACTAAAGGATTTTTAATTGCAAATGGGAATCAATCAGCACTCAATGAAATTTCCGCTGAATAGCGCTGTGCAATGGAAGTAGGTGCTAAAATTTTCTTATCCAACTGGTTGAGTATTCTCTTGTAGAAGATATATATGTAGAGGCATCCAAGATTCAAGGGAAAGAATCCTGTTTCAGAACCCTATAAAAGTATAAACTGAGGTCGTAAGCCAGTCTGTCGTCAGATGCACCTGAATCTCTGCTTGGCTATTTCTACATTTCTTATGGAGGGAAGCTAAAAGGAAACATGTGACTAGGGATCGTTACTTTCCGAACGAGGTTATACGTGCTGCACTGGCTTATCAATAAAATAAAACCAACACGAAAACGGCAAAAGACAAAATATCTTTTATAATTCATTCAAACTGAATTTCTATTTTTTCAATTTATAAGTCATTTACATATATTTGAAAACATCCAAAACAAACACCAACTGCACACAAATACAAGAAAAATAAAACTGCTGGTGAGGATAAATGAAAGTTGTCAGAATCTTTAAAGTCCAATGAATTCCAAGAAAACCTGTGAGATCTTTTATGAGGAGAGCAAATAAAAGAGCTCGTGGATAAAAGGAATTGCCGAAGCTTTCGTCACAAGACGTACACGTTGGAAGAAATTCAGAACGATCGTGATAAGTGGTATACACGTTAATCTTGGATAACCAAGAAATCTCGGAAATATAACTTACAAACCTGTAAGCTCGCAAACTAAGATGATTTCCCAAGTGACGAGATGCTCTTATACTTAACCGCCGGCTTGATTCTCGCCCAAACACACACACACACACACACGTGTTTAATATAAATTCATACATATGGAGCTTTCGTACGATCGAATATTCATTAAATAAAGAATAGAATGATTAACCTTTAACGAACGTATGATCTCAATTAGTTGCGTCATCTTTTAAATCTTTTCAACAAAAGAAGATCATTGGTTAACTCACAGGAATTCTTGCTTGTTTCATCTAATTCCATACAGTTAAGTAATCCCACCTACAATGAAACAATTCAAGTCGTTCTATATTAAATAATTGGTAGAGCGATTTTAATGTGGTTAAAATGTTTATCAATATTTCATGGAGACAAATGTCTGTCAGTTTCATGAATTTATTATGTTATACAAGCAAATGTAACAGTAGAATGGCCGAGTTTTCTAATTATTAACTTGAATTAAAATAACGTGTTTCATAAAATATTTTACATATAAATTGAACACGAAACTTTATAGATAAAACCAAATTTCGCTTGCTTTTTTTATGTTTAAATAATAAAACATATCACATTTTATCTTTAATTTCTGTTTCGAATCAGGAGGTATAATTTTAAGTGTCCCCTCTTCATCTCTCCAAAAGAAAAGAAAGAATAGCGTATGAAAAATTTAAAAACAGTGATTTCAGAATTGTAAAAATATTTTTTGTAATCCTCATGACAACTTGTTATAAACAAATGAAAATAAAACTTGATGTTTAATTAATTAATTAAATGAATTTTTTAACTATCGGTTTCGAAATAAGTTTTAATTGAAATGAAAAATCCAAGAAGAAGAAGAAGAAGAAGCGAGAAAAAAGTTTCTAGTCCTCTCTAGTATCGTCTTTTCTAGAGCAAATAAAAAAAAATTTATTTGAAAAAAGTATTGAAAAAATCCGTTGGGAAATTGATAAAATAAATAAAATGTAATTATGACATATCCAATTATAACAATGTAATTATAAGATATTGTTATTATAGTAGCATTTTAAAGGAATTCTTTATATAAGTTTAATTTGTATTTGATTAATGTAATTTATCAATTAATAATTTATGCTTAATTTTAATTGACTTTTGTCTTATCAATATAAAATTTATTTATGCATTTTACCACAGTTTTTCAACAACGTAATAAAGTACGAATTACGTTTTGTATTTATTTTATTTGACATCAAGTATTATAGCACGACTCTTGTTCTTTATTAAATATCGATTGAAGAAAGCACCAAGAGAAGGTTTCTTTTGAAAATTTCTTTATATATTTTTCTCCACTTGTACCGATAGATAAAATTTGGGGTTTAATTAAATTCACTGAAAAGCAATATTCAGAACTTGAGGAAATTTTTATCTTTACTTTATCTCAATAAAAATATTGGATATAAAAATTTTATGTTGAAAGGCACAAAAGAAAGTGAATGTAAAATTTGAAAATTGATTTTCGAAATTGATTTTTTTATTTTCAAGGCATAGGTATTTTAAATAAAAGTTGCAATTATATTATAGTATATATAAAAGTTGAATTTGTAATTTAATAATATTGTTAGAATTAAATTTTTGTTGGGAGAGAAGATTGCATTTGTTCTTGATGTCATGATCTGTGGTGTTAATTTCGTCCAATTGGCATGGCACAAGATTGAGAGAGAAAAAGAAACGAGGATCAAAAATAGTGAAGCAAGAGACAGGGTAGAGGAGGACATTGGGAAATGAGAGAGACAAAAACGGGTGTACCATTCCATTTCTCCTCTGCAATTTATGGTTGAAAAATGCCCGACAATTTAAACCCAAAAGCATTGCGGTTTGCACGCAATTCAGTCTTAATTTTCAACGATTTCAATAAAACTGGCAACATTTTTCAAGTTTTTTCTTTCTCAAAAGCCCTAAAAACGTTCAATTTTGTTGTACTTTCAGTTGGTTTCAAGAATTAAGTAGTTGACGTGATTAAGTAATTGTTCTATAAATATTAGGTTAACGCGATTTTGGACAAAGACAAAGAGTTAAATCACTCGCTAAATAGAACACTTGTCTTTAAATACACTCTCAAGTTCGTTTTCCGCTATGTAATCTTAATATCAAGGAGAATTTTGGAGTCACTCCAAACCGTTGTCATTCGACTGCGTCAAGATCTTTGTAATGAAGCTTAACATGTGAGATAATTCATCAGTTTACGTAAATCTATCGTTTTCAACACGGTCAATTACAAATTCAAGCTCATAAAATACATAACAGCAAGGGAAGACATATTATATTTCGAAATAAAGGAATGCAATTAAAATTCCACAGCACTGAATCGTGGATGAACGTGCTGCGCTCGAGCTCTAAATATTTTCAAGTTTTTAGTGGAAAATTATTTAATAGCACAAAACTGCTTTTGAATACGCATTTTCAAGAGCTATTTCGATCAGGGTCAACATGTCGTTGCTGGTCAAGCTCAAAGAAATAATAGCTATTCTGGAATGAAGCCAACCACCTTTTGGAAAATCTCTCTAATGGAGAAACCACCGAGTCAGTAATCTTCTGCAGATACTAGAGTTTTCATACATATGCTTATTCACATACATTTGTCGCAAAAACACAATCTGATATTCTTCATTTTTAAAATGAAAATATTCCAATCAAATATATCATTTACTCGATTCAAGCACTGAAAATCAGTGGAAATGTTGTGCAACTAATGCAAATTTGGAGAGTGCAGAGAAATAAAACATAGAAAGTTTTCAACGGTTATATCATAATTCGAAGCAGATATTGAGACCGTGTAGTTGTGCAATAAATAAATATCCTTTTGATATTACGATAAGTTTTTGTTTTGTGTGCCAAACCATTTGCATCTCAGGGCAAATATCGACGCGCTGGGGTGCTTGTGGTGCACTATTTTTATGGAAAAATCTAAGCTGCTTATATTTAAAGACATGCGGTAAAACTCAAGAAAATATCTCGCGAGAGATTTTCCAATACAACTTTTATGTCGATATTTGACACATAATATAACTGAACAATTTTTAAAAAAATTTAATAAACTTTTAACAAACTATTCATCTTTTCTATTAAACTTTTTTTAGTCGCGACAGCTGTAATTGCTTTCTTAAATTTTATTATTAACTATTAAGTAATAAATTTTACTTACGACAATAATTATTACTCTTGGAAATAATTTATTTATTTCCATAAAACATTACAAAAGTTTTATGTCAGAGTCTAACTTCCTCTCAGTCCATATTAGAATATCTATGCGGTATCTTGATTCTGAGACGTGGTACTTTTATAATGAAGTAGCCATTAAAATTTTACTCTTCATATATAAATCACAGCTTCAATATTAGAATTAACGTTTTTAAGGCCTACGCAACGAAATGAATGTCCAACATCTTTTGACTTGAAATCAAATTTATAGTTTATTTTTCGTTGAAATAAATGTTAGCGTATAATTACATTACATATATTCTTCCTATAAAAGAGAGAATCACATTTTATAAATGTGATTCTGAATGAATATTCAGAAAGAAGAACATTAATAAATAGTATATCGCGTTTTATAACTAAAATGTTTTATATTTCTGATTTCAAAGCTTCAATTTTATGAAACGCCGTGTCAGAAATGATAAAATTATACTCGCTCTTTGAAGTAAAGGTCCCTTGACAGGTTTGAAAGTTGACATGAAAAGTTTTAATTTTATTTTTTGTTGATACACAGTTTCATTTGTGTTGTAGACTGATCCTCATTAGAGCGCATTAAAAGGCAATATATTTCAATACCACTGTAATACCTATTTGTTCAGTAATTTACAATTTAGTGAAAAGATTATCAAATATCAGATTAACGACACAACACATATATGTATAATACTCTGCACATAAACTACAAAAGCTTACCCAGCAATTTCAAGCTCCTAAAATTATTTAAACTCTTTTGAAGAATATAAATTTTATATCAATAAAATTTTACAATTGAAAAATTAATCAAACAAAGTTTCAACATAATACCAATTTTGTAATATATATTTATCAAATATTAAAGCCGCCGTAAAAGAAAATTAATTTACTACAGTACTTAACTATATAGGATTAAAAAGAACTTTGCGAATTAAAAAAACTTTAAAAGATGAAAGTTTGAGAAGAAAATCTTCCCTACAATAATTTTTTATGTTCTATAATTGAAAACATTGAGCATTATCGACAAATGAAGTTTAATCAAAGAAAATTTTCTCTCTAGTTTAATATTAAAGAAAAAAAAAAGAAAAATTGAAAGCTACAGCGATAAAACTTGGGAAATCTTTTCATGACAAAAAGAAAATATTCTTGACATGAAATAATTGCAGAGTATTTAATTGCACTATAAAGTGAAAGAGTTTCTTTTTCTTTTGCAGCAATTATATTACATGCAGAGTTAAACATATTACCTACTAGGTGTAAAATTTGTTACACATGACTGCTTTGAAAGGCACAATCACGTTTAAAGTTTCAGTCAACTTCATATCAGAGGGTTCATAATTTCGTGTGCCCAGCTATAATCCAGAATCCCTTGAGGGAAGTTTACAGAACAGTTAAGGGGGCTATTGGAATAGAGAACTATACGATATGATAACCCATTGACCGTAAAATCGAGGACATTTTACTGCACGATATCCGAAGGAGTGCTGGATCTTCCTGTTAATTACCTTCCTCGGTAACTTGTCTTGCGTCTGCCTCTGGGAACCCCTTTTAGCTGTAAACTAACGTTACTTCCCCTAATCTGGGCCCAACAAGGGTTTAACTCCATCATCCAATCTTTCTAACGACACTGACTCTCTTCCGCTGAATGGAGATCTTTCAAATTCTTTAAACTAATTGACTTCACTACTTCGTTTTTATGTTTGCCTTCAAAGAGAGTTGAATAATTTATAATAAAAACTCTAAAGTGATGCAATATATTATCGTTTTAAGACTCTGAATAAAAAAAGTAAGAGAGAAAGAGAATAAAGTTGACAGAAGTAGCACGTGCTACATGCAGGAAGCTGCATCGTCTTTACTTTATTATTTATATGGCTTGGTGGTGAAATATCTACACACAATAGCACAGAAATCTGTGTGTTCAAGTTTTGTTAAAAATTTGCAAAAATGAAAGATTAACCTACATAGTTTTTATAAAAAAATCATACCATTCACAAGGGTTCGATGATATAGCCAGGTATAGATGATCTTTATAGCAGGCAGAGAAAATTACTATCCCTTGGGCATGTTTACCAACACAGGATGAGAGAGAAAAAAAATGAGAAAAATCACTCCAGGGGAAGTCTTCACTTAAAATGTTTCGATTTCTACATATACAAACACAAGGATTTTCATCGATTTGGCGCTTTACCAAGGCTCTAATGTGGTATGCTCAGCAAATTTTAACATGCAATCTTGTGTCCATGTAATAAATTTCTAGTTGCTCGGAAAAAGTTAGTCAGTTGTACTTGAAATTTAGTAAACTAGTCGTAATTTAAATAGAACGTATGTTTCATTAACAATTTTTTAAACTTTAAAAGAAACAAAAACATATTATTATATACTAGCTCTCAGATACAATATTTCACTGAAATTTTTTATTTTTTTCTTCTGCCTCTGTTCATTAAGAAAGAGAGAAATGAAAACATTATACATTCAATTGTTTTAATTGTATTTCTAACGAGATGCTTGACTTTGTCGATCAATATAATCTGTGAAATGTTGACATATTATAACACTCTTTTGACTCTATCAAATTTTTTCGAATATTTAATTAGGAAACTCGTTAAAATTCTAGCTCTTTAGTTTCGTTATTTCGCCTTACGCTTATTTTACTTTCCACTTAAATGCATACCGTAAAGGAGCAAATAATCCGAACTATTGAACAAAGCACTATAGCTTTTGCGATTGTAATGTAAAAAGCTATCAACATTCTCGCAGGGAAATTTATATTGCTCGGTTAAAGTTGTACTTGGCGTATTAGAAAATAAAATTTATAACTATTATAAATTCCTGTTTAAATATTTGTGAATTCTTATTGGTAGTGTGCATACATTATACTTTCTATATTTTGAGTATATGTTTTATTTATAAAACCAACATCGATCCCATTTTTCCTTTATTCTTTTTTCTGTGCTCAGTCTTGCATTATAAAATGCATCCACAGAAATATCGCCAAGAATTTATTTCGAGTTCACTTCGTGCCTCAACGCGCGACGCTTTACTGATTTCATCATTCCGTACCTATATATTTTTGCTTTATTTTTTAATCTCAAGTTATAGTTGTATGAATATAGACATATAAAAATAAAAAAAGTGTGAAATTATACTTATAGGTATACAGATTCTCAAAGGAACCCGTAAAAAAATATATATATAAATAAATATATCTTTTGAAATAGTGTTAATTTAAATTTTTCATAGATTCGATATTTTTACATAATTATATTAAAACCGAAAATAGAAACGCGATGGTATAAAACTTAAAATTCTGCTTTAGAAAAACAATGGCGTGTGCGTGTCTATATGGTCAGTATGTGGGTTAGTGGAAGGTGTCCTTTGAATTTCTCAATATTTTCCCCCTGAACAAAGAGAAAAGGGATTACGATAAAACAAAGGAGGTGAAAACAGTAGTCTGCTCGAGAAAAAGCTCTATGTAAATAAACCACTCTTAAGTCAGGATAATAAGACAGAAAGAATATGGAAGACCAAAAAAATACTTTTATGAGGAAAAGAAATCTTTGTTGAAAGGAAAAATGTAACCCGTGGTTAAAAAATTCTTTATGATAATACAGCAGAAATGGAATAATACAGTAATTTTTATCCATGCGCTGCAATTTTTTTCTAGTTGAATATACCTTACAATGAAAGAATGTACCAAATATTCTAATAAATAATACATTTAGTTAATAAATAGAATTTGTATGGTTAAACAATGCATAACATTATGAAATTTTAATGATCTAGATACATTCATTGTTTATACTCACTTAAGTTAAATCCAATGAATATTATATGTTAAATTTTTCAAGCTTTGTTGTATGCACACATATGCTAGGTATAGGAAAATCATTGTACTAAATTATTAAAAGTCATGGGGGATTAGGTGATGATATAATTAGATTGTGTTATTTGTTTTGCATCTAAACCTAAAACATATACAATGAGACAAAGTATAATTGAAGCTAATTGCCTTGACGAAGCTGTTTGAAAAGTTTGAAAATATCACCTGGAAAACGGTTATGAAAACCCTTCAGTTTATTTGACATGTGTCATAAATATAAATACTCTGGGGATTAGTGCATCGCAGCTGATAGATTCATGCAATCAGGAAATGTCCAAGATTTTGTCGTATGCAGCAGGAGAATTTCCTCAACATTTCCTGACAACTTATTAATATTCTCAAGTTGCTCGTTAAAGAATAATTATTCATTGAAATTGAAATTGGAGTTGAGTATTTTTAGTTGTGGTGTGATTCTCTGCAAACAGCGAATTTGCACAAAGTATTGTCCCACTTTCCCCCACTGAAAAATGATATAACGTTATACCATTTGACATATGGCGGTAAGAAGACTTTTATAGAAGAACATCCTGGCAATTTTTCAAGGGAAAAATCTTTGAAACACGTTCTATCACGATAGTCAGCTTTACGATTTTTCCTTTTCAGGGGTTCATGGTTCACCTTGTCCGGAAGATAGCGTGGCTGCAGAAGATGGAAGATGTAAATGTGTGGCACCCTGTCCTACTGATAAATGTCGACCGGGTCAACAACCTGTCCCGGTGAGAGCTGCTGATCCAGAAACTCCTGGGAGCTGCTGCCCTCTCTACAAATGTCTTCCCTCAGGTAATTAAAGCAGATTCTATACCAAATCTATCATGCACACTAGTATCAAAGTTGTACATTTCATCACTTACAACTGTAACATGACACTATACAAGAGCTTTTAAGTGCTTTTGAGTAAGTGGAAATGAATCGAAAATAACTAAAGTTACTTTGTTAACAGTGAATTAACGAATTAACATAACAATTTTGAGGTGAAGCGCAGAGTTTGGTTCAAGTGACATAATTTTATCTTGACGTTTCTCTAAACCCACATAAGAACATATATACATATGTATTTAGATTCCTGAGAATATACCATAAAGTCTGAGCACTCACTCAACCGAGTTTTGATTCCATATGCATGTATACATAGCAATATTTGTCCTAAAGAAGGGGGTTCGATCTAGACTAGACGAGCCAACATTAAATTAAGAAAGTTTACACTTACAAGGCTTTCGAAAAATAACAAAAGTTGATTTATCGAATTGAAGAATTTTATTGTTAACGAATAAATAGTTGTTAAGGAGAATTATTAACATTTCAGAGTAAAGCCCTACCTTTAACTGAAAGCATCATTTAACATAAAGCCGACAAAACAGTAGTTTACTCGAAATTTCAGAACTCCATAGCCTTAGCTTAGGCAACTCGAATAACCTAGCTGTAAAATGATGAGTCGGCGTTCAAAATAGTAACTCTACCTTTTACTGACAAAACAGAAAAACCGCTGCCAAGTACTACTACCTTTTTCTGATCATTTCATGAACACTTTGCTTCCTCATAGAGTTTATTACACATTAACGATTTAATTAATATCAATCAAAACAATTTTTTCAATGACATTTTTTTAATTTGAAAATTTATTTTCAAATTAAAAAAAATGTTTCTTAGAGAATTAAAATATAATAATAGTAATGTTTTTAAAAAGATTTAATCGAGTCAGATTAGAAGTGTTTATTAAAAAATACAAAAAATATTATATTTTCAAAATTTTTAATTTTTTGAAAATCAATAA